>CM042869.1:17049128-17341628 GCA_023658055.1 Thaleichthys pacificus | reverse complement strand
TCTTGTTCATACAAAATCAAAGTGACGTGTTGACTTCCTCTCTCTCAGCCTCAGAGACCAGAGGTCTTTTGATCTATACTTCTGCTACAGTAATCGAGTACGTTTAGTTTGCATAGACCTCGTGTAGACACACATTCCAAATTGGAACAGTCTCCCGAGAAGCCTCTCAACCCTGAACACACATTAGCAGGCCTGGCCTATCTGCTGCTTCACAGAGCAGAGCAAACTCAATAGCTGCTATGTAAAGCCCTGGAGGTTATGAAGGTAGCACTGTGATAAGTGCATATACTCTGCTCTGGTTTTTGGAGGTTTTTAACGAAATCAATCCATACTAAGGCTAAAATGTAATCAACAACCTACATCTTTATAAAATTCTATACAAAATCAATATACTTGGATTGGTTTATCATGTCTGGATCATCTTGTGAAAGATTGTAGTCATGATTGCACTTAAACTAGGAAACCTATTGATATTTTGTCTCTTCCCCCCCCCCCCCACTCCATCTAAAATCTGCAATCAAAACAGGCTTACCTCTGGAGGAACAAACAGCACCATATGAGATTGCTTCAAACGTTGCCATTTCCTGAGCTCTAAGGCATTTAACCCACACAACTGGATCTGAATAATTGAAAGCCGAGTTCGTGCAATGTGACCTTTCTTGGTCGTCTCTCTTCACCTGCTCCTGTGCGCTGGGAGGCTCCGATCTGCTCCGGAGAAAAGGTAGAAGAGTGGAAAACAGAGAGAACTAAAAAGTGAGAGAGAGAGAGTGAGAGAGAGAGAGAGAGACAGAGAGAGAGAGAGAGCAATGTCAACCGTGGATACATTAATTGCTAACTATATTTCATTAAACAACTCTTGACAGACATAAATTCCCCATCAGAAAATTTTCATGAAATTCAAACTGCAGATGCCTGTCAATGTAAATGCATTTGATCGGCAAGAAATTTCTTTTGAATTCTGAGGAAAAAGTATATTTATCTTCTGCTATAGCTACTAAACCACTGTATCGTGTTATTTGAATAGATTTTGGATGCAAACAGCAACGTGATCATTCACATGACAGCCAGATGAGAAACTGTAACCAGTGTTTACATGTCAACACTGGGACCATGAGCTGTTTGTTAATCAACAAGCCTGTTTTCAATTGTAACTGTAACCAAGCACAATATATACAATAATAATCACCAACGATATTTATATAGAAAAGATAAGACATGGGATTTGATGTTTAGAATCCAGTTCTATACAGAACTCTTACTCTGAAAGGAAGGATGTTTCGGATATCTCAGATATCTAAGGAATTACATTAGAGTCTCACACACATTCCCTTCCCTCATCTCTCGAAATGTAGACTCCTGAAACATTTTTTGACATTGTTCCAAAAAACATTTTAAAGGAAACTAGATACATTCCTAACATTGTCCCAGTGCAGTGACTTGCAGATCAACTTAATAAGGCTTCAACAAACCCACAACACCCATGAGTTTAAGAGCTTAACTGTTTTTTATACTAATTTTGAACATTCAAGAGGAAGATATCTGGTGATTCAACTATCCTTCAGTCAAACTTATAAATGGACAATGTGATCTCAACGTGATCGCAAAGTCCTTTGCTGCTTTATATACAGAAAGCAAGAGAGAAAGAATAATGGAAAGTATGAGAGAGGGAGAGAGGGAGAGAGGGAGAGAGGGAGAGGGGGAGAGGGGGAGAGGGGGAGAGGGAGAGAGGGAGAGGGGGAGAGGGGGAGAGAGGGAGAGAGGGAGAGAGGGGGAGAGGGAGAGAGGGAGAGAGGGAGAGGGGGAGAGGGGGAGAGAGGGAGAGAGGGAGAGGGGGAGAGAGGGAGAGGGGGAGAGAGGGAGAGAGGGAGAGAGGGAGAGAGAGGGAGAGAGGGAGAGAGGGAGAGAGGGGGAGAGGGAGAGGGGGAGAGAGGGAGAGAGGGAGAGAGGGGGAGGGGGGGAAATACAATGCCTAGCCCTAGTCTTTCATTTGAGGTTGATCGGACAGACAACATAAATATAGAATAGAAATCAGGTTCCTAGGTCACAGGCTTCATTGAATATACCGGCAGGCACATCCACTGAAAATATTTTACAATTCTAATGTCGAAAGTTTTGGGAAATAGTAAAGGAAAAACTTTTAAGATCCGTCTTTTTCAAGTCAAACACACACGCGATCCACTTCACCCATTTCTGTCTGTAATTCTATCCTTCCATCCTTCTGTTTTCAATATGTGAGAACACAATACTGTTGCACTGAATTAGTAGGCAGCGGGGGAGATGGGAGAATGGAGTGTAGGACTGAGAGTGGAACAAACACCTGTATGTGCTGGAATCCAAACATGATGGACAGGTTTCCAAATCCCTGGGAAGAGTTCCACACCAGGCCCCAACTGACCACTCCAGAACCTGCAGTACTTGGAGGATTTGGCTCCCAATCAACACCGATCCCCACTTGATGAAGGGTGCATGAAACGCACATTCATTACAGTCTTCTTTACATGCCCTGTAAACAAGAATCGACTGAAGGCTCCCACAGGACTTGTGGTTGACAACACAGCTAGCAGTCAAAAGACCGTTGAAGACCATTAAAACAAAGCCTTTTTGGTAAATAACTAGACTGTAAGTGAAAGCATACCCTGTGTCTCTTAAAAACCTCTGCTGAAAACGTCATACATTTTGCTGCATAGGAACACGGACCATTTGTAGAGCACACTTCTTTTTTTATTTTTTTTTCCTCCTTAAGCTTTTATAAAATGGACCCCCCCCCCCCACACACACACACATCGTTTAAGTCATGACATGGCCAGCGGCCTACAGGGTCCGTCACGTCTCCCAGCAACGTCATGTCTCCCAGCTATCCCAGCAGCAATTTTCCAACTGATACCGAAGATCATTAACGGACAGGTCCGCAGGGTCCCGGGGAAGGAAGCGGTACAGTACTACTAACTGCAGATCTGCAGAAAGCAACACATTGATATTCAACGCAGCCTGCTGTTACTTTGCTGCATACAAACAGTTCCTTCTGATTCATTTGAGCAGTTTGATCTGCTGAGATGCGGCGTGTCACACAGATTAATAATTAATATGTAACACCCCTTTTATTCAGTTATCAATTCAAAGACTAAAACAATACCTTGGTGCTGTGTTTGCAGCCTGGGGTTCTCCCCAGGGGGTGTGGCTACAGCAAATGCAAGGTAATGAAAGAAACTAAGCATTCATCTCCCTCAAATGATGTCAAATACACAAGGGTGAATAGCTTTTTATTTTCTAATTTGAAAGGCTATCAAAAACAAATCTTTGGCAAGATCAGTCCAGGCAGTTTACGTCAATTATTTTCCAACCAATTTGTTATTATTGACTGCATTTAAAGAACAATGTTTTGTATACTATACTGCACATCCTCTGGTGTTCAGAAGACTGCCGCTTCATCCGAACGTCTCAATCAGGGAAGCACAGTGTTGATCCATTTCTGAAATACTATTTACAGTATGGCCGGTGGGTATTGTAAACATGAAGATGTTCAATTTGATTGGTCACAGAGATGAGCATTCTAAATCAACCCTCCAGTCCTTACACAAACACCCCCCCCCCACACACACACACACACACACACACACACACACACACACACACACACACACACACACACACACACACACACACACATACATGGACAACCTAGCTGCATTCCCCAGGAGGTCTAATTCTGTCAAAGACAGTATGTCAGACTGGCTAGAAAATAACATTAGTGTCTGCCACTTGCCAAATAGTTGATCCTGGTTCATTTCAACACATGGTGTCTGACAGTCTAATTAGGGTGGCACAGCCTAATTGGCAGAAGCAGGGGTGGCCGACATTCCGGCTGAACTCTGCCAACCTTTCACACAAAATCAGGTCTATTACTTCCATGTCAAATCAAGAAAGTATAGAAAATATGCAAATAAGTTGACATCTTTTGCAGCAAACCTTACGTATTTAGGAATCTGTAAGTTATAAAAGTATAGAACAGAAAGAGAAAAAATGTATGATACTTGAATGTTCTGCTATTAGTTTTAGTATCAAAGCTTTGAAAAATCGATTATGCAGTTAGGGTATAATGGTCACATCCTACAAACTGTCCTTGATATTTAAACGAGCTAAAAACGGGGAAGTATTGTGGTAAATCCTATTAAGCAGTGTACAATGTTAATCCATGAAACCAATAAGCAGCTATTAAAAGTTCAAAAATTCACTGGTCTGAAAAAAGATGCACAAATAACAGGATTAGTGTTGCTGGAATACAGCCTCTTATTCTAGACGTATTCACAGAGAGACTATAGCAGATAAAACGTAATAAATAAATAAAACTGGGTGACTTAAGTTACTGTACGACATCCCATCCTTTAGAAGTAGATTAAATGTCATGAGAGGAGAGCAGGAAAAAAAGATGGAGGCCCTGCACTGCAGAATAATGCTCTTATAATGGTTCCAAAATAAGCAGTAATCAAAGAACATGAAGACTGATAACAGACTAAACTCTTAGAATGCTTCACTATGGTTTTATGACCTTGAATGCTAAACTGAGATGACCTGCAGAGAAGCTCCAAAATACTTTGGAGAGCCGCACGCTCTAAAAACTGAAGATAGTCATTGCCCTAGAAAGAAGTATACGATTTTGTAAATGTGCAGTGAAACTGTGGCAACTGTGATGTGATTCTCAAGGGACAACAAGATGCCCATAGCAAAGCTTGAAGTATTAATTCATTTTTACAGCCATTTTAGCACATGCATTACCAGACTGCAAAGATTGCCATGTCTGCCTCTGGGTCCAACGCACCAAGACAATTACAAGAGTAAGCCATGCATATCAGTCATGCATTGGCTTGAAATAAAACTCAACCATCATTTCTTTCATAATGCACCAAAATAACCCTGTTTAGAGAAATTGAACATAGTGACAGATACTTATTACTCATTAGCAGTAATGTATTGCGGACTCCTGTCATCTTTCATTTACAAAATGCTCAATTTTTTATTTTCTTTCGTTCAAGAGATAACACACTGTAATGTAATCTCTGTTCTATAAATACTGGCTTTGGTCCAACAGCACATTTTTACAGGAAATCCTGTGTTTAAAAACAATCTGTCCTTTTTCAGTCACAAAAAAAAAGCGTTGTTTCAATAAATTAATACATCTGTATTTCTACATCTCTGGACATTGTATCGTTCCTCTGCAAATTATTTAAACTAAAACAAATTTTGCAACTTCCTTATTTTCCCTACACACTTGAAGTGTACTAATTATCACACATTATTCTGATGTAATCAAGGCTCAGAAAACCCTCTTATTCTGAGTCACAAGCAGTTTTCCTGAGCAGAACACAGACTTTTAGCATTTGGCAGAATAAGCACAGTTGGCAAAAGGCTTTGATTTTCTTCAATAATTAAATTAAGATTTAAAACATATCTACAGTCTACATAAACATTTATGCAAATAACCTCAAAAGCCGGCATCGCTTGGAACACCAATCGATGTTCTTCAAATGAAACAAGTTGCTGTTCAACAAAGTGCAGGTTTCTGTTTCTCCAAGCATCCATCCTGTAGAGACATGTCCTGTCATTTTGCTGGATGGAACAGCAGAGACTCATAGTCCACAAAGACAAGTCACTGAGGACATGAGTCCATCCTAATTAAGATTAATGCTTCACGCTGTGGAACCATGCTTTGAAAAATATCAGGTCCCCAGGGATATGGACTAAATAATGGGCCTGCAGCATTCAGGGATGACCCAAAAGTGTTACAGTACAACTGTCAGATGACAGTTTTAAAACAGGATCTTAGGACACCCTGTGCTGGAAATGATTGAGCATAGAAAGTGTTTGACCTGGGCACCTCCACCACCCACGCCCCAAGTCCCATCCCCACCACCTAAGTGGTAGTGGTCCAGCAAGCCTATCACATAGTTTCCTCTCCAGTTGGCTTGGACCCAGGAGTTGGGCACCATAGGAGAATGTTCAACAAAACAGTCATATGGCAACCAAGCAGCTGGCACAGAAGCAGTCTGGAAACAAACAGCAAAGAACAGCGCAGCACAGCAGTATGGTCTCTTCATGCGTGTGATTTGGCCTGACTCTTGACACTCTCACTCTTAAGCTCATTTGCACAGCTGGATCACTCTAGAGGACAGCAACACCAGTGGTGGAGTCAGCCAGGGCTGCGAGCCCATGACCTCCTGTGCTCCCTCGGCCCCTCTGCCTCTCCCCTAACTCTTCTTCACGTTCACTCTTAGTCTCCACAGCAGGCAGCAGTCCAACGCTGCAGGAGACACGGGCTACACAAACGTGAACATTTTTCCGGATGTTGCTGTGAAACAACGACAGTGCTGCTGGAGTTGTCATGACAATTAGGAGGATTGTGGCCCGTAGTTAGACCAACTTACCAAGTTCAAATCCTGTGATGGTACAACACAGTCTTTATGTAACAGCCTTTTCCCTTTTTTTTTTTAAGGATGTATTCTCTAAACAATGTATTGAAACTTTTGAGAGTATTATTTTCGGTTTATTTTGCCCTTGCTTCCAGACGAGCTGCCAAATTTAAGGGAAGATTCTCTGCAGCACATGCAAATAACCCTGGCGGGTGGTGGTACCATAGGGGCTTGGGGATGGAAGGAGGAGGAATACTCCATCAGGAGAAGACTGGTACCCCCTCACTGCTCTCCCCATCGGGTTACTGACGGAGACAGCGGCAGAGCACCGCAGATCTGTCAAAAACCCAGTTGTGTATTAATTGTGATTCTGTCACACTAAAGTTAATTACAGCACCCAGTGTGAGGCAACACGGGCCGCTTCCTGTTCTTCTCATTGTGTCAACTTTCATTTAATT
Source organism: Thaleichthys pacificus (assembly GCA_023658055.1). Lineage (NCBI taxonomy): Eukaryota > Metazoa > Chordata > Actinopteri > Osmeriformes > Osmeridae > Thaleichthys > Thaleichthys pacificus. The sequence continues at coordinate 17,334,766 of CM042869.1, read as the reverse complement.
TCACCAAACATTTAAATAGGCGCCACACTTGTTGTCTTTGCGGGTCTGGATCAATGTCATCCCACCGAACTGCTGCAACAGGAGATGTACTCCCCAGTCCTGTTCCAACCCATTTGTGTATTGCATCACCACAAACTCAATTATTGGCCGTAATTACAAGGATCTTAGGGAGTTTGAGTGAAAGTCAAATTGCAAAAGCAACAAAACATGGATTAAATTGCTGAAGCTCTTGACAAGAGTCATTAAATTGTCATTCTGATTCAAGTGTTCTCAGTATTCCGCGGGCAGTTTAGCTTGAGCACTTTGCTTTTTTCTTTCCAGTTGTTTGCTGAAGGTCTTTGCGGTCAGGCTGAACAAATGGATCTGGGCCCCTTTATCCACAGACCATGAGAAAACAGTCTGGAGCAGACACAAGCCTCCTGGGTTTCTGGAACACAACGCAATTAACGTATCACTTTGAGTAAGCAGGTGTCATTTACCAATGATACCAATGCTGTTATGATCCCACCAGAGATGCCTTGTGAGTAATGTGTTGAAACCAGAGGCCTGCCGAGCCTGTGCGATACTCTGTAAGCAAACAAAATAGAGACGCAGTAATAACATGTTCGATATGAAACTGTAGTCATTTCTAGATAATGAAGGGAAATTGTGTGATCAGAAACATCTGAAATGGCCTTTCAGAGTAATGAAAAACAACCTTTTCCCCAAAGAAATGTTTGTGTTTTCTGAAAATAGGCTTTTTTACAGGCTTTTTATTGAAACAGATTCAGGAGTAGAGAGCTAGGAAGAAAAAAAAACACTTGAAGGCTCAGGGTGGAAACAATGATAATTAGGACAGTATGTTTTAATTGCGACGATATGAAACACAAAGCCCAGCTTCCCTAGAGGTGCCGTAAATCTGTTGGGACTTCTGCAGGAAACTAAAATAGATCATCGTCTGTTAGTAGGATCTGCTGACGCTATGGCCATTTTGAAATGACTCCCATCGTGAGAACCCCCCCCCCCCCTGATCAAGTTACTGTAAGAAACTCCAGATGCAGTGCAGTGAACAGCCTCCCGTCTCTACACTATTCTGCTGCTTGTTTGCACATTATGCACGACTAGACTTACACTCTCAGCATTGTCAGCTTCATCATCACGTGGAAGTGTCGCAACAAAACATGAGTCATTCCCTGGCTGGCGTCTTCGTCCAGCGGGGATCTTCATCTTCGCGAGGGTCTCCTCCGGTTCTCACCATTTATTTTCCTGCAGAGTCGGTCTCTGTAGTAAGAGCCTTTAATGTGTGAGACACATGCAAGCGTTCCCACGAGAGCAGAATAATCTGATTTATATTCAGCCAGCGGGGTCATTATCGCATGTTAAGCACCCAAGGACTCGACTCTGCATATAGAAACAAGCAGCGAGTCCTAGTATGGTATGTGCATAGGCCCTGCAGTGCCACAGCCCTGCTGTAGCCGTTCCTCCCTCCTCACATCCAGACGCAGAGAAGGAGGCGGCAGCATGACCCAATTTCAGAGCTGAGACACATCAGCAGAAGAAGAGTTAACTCCCTAACTGGCTCCGGTAGGGGAGGGGGGGCGAGCACTGGTCGACAAGTCCCCTTTTTTTGCCACACACACTCTGCCAAAGCCACACACACACCTACACACACACACACACACACACACCGTCCGACATGGAGGTGTCAGGAAAGATGACAGACTCTGCACCAGCCAGGCAGCATGGTCCTTCGGGGGTCTGACGGGGCATCAGTGACACTGCTGTCACAGGTTCTCTCATCGGCGTTGAGCTAATCACTCAGTCTGTCCACTGGCCAGCAGCCCCCAGCTCCGCTCATCACATTAGCCATGCAAGGACTCCATTTGCATTCTTCACTCTCTGCTTTTTTGTGGGCTGAAGGGGGAGGGGAAGGGGGGGGGGGGGGGCTGTTAGGAGTTAAAGAGCTTTGTTCACAAAATAAGAATTGTGATAATTAATGACACAACATGTTTCTCATTTAAAATCTAATCTAAAAGAGGTGGACACAAATGATTTGGCCTAATTGAAAAGCTAAAAGCAATAAAGCGGCACTCCACAACCTTAATGCGATTCTTGAATGGAGGGAAATTAAGAGAAGGGTATGGATGCTGGAGATCTGCCCTCCAGGCCTCTGTTCATCCTCTGTTCATCCGGTTCTCCACACTCCATCTTTATGGTCATCTGTGCATTATGACATGGTTTATTCTGTGTTGGTGTGTGCAAGCCTAATTGAACTGCGTCAAGTCATTTACTGCTTTGTGTGTTTCTAAATAACCATCCCATAGATTTAATATTGTGCACAGCTCCCGTTCCCTCTGGGACAGCTAGATCAGAGAAAAATGTTGTTGGTTAGGAATTTGTTTGATTGTGGAACTAAGTTTACCCATTGAAAATGTGTAAATGTGTTTTTTGGTTGACTGCCAGATAAAACTGTTTAACAGTCTCAGTTTCTCAGGGAATTAAACGAGCAAACACAAAGACAGGAAGAGACATAACGGAACATTCTGGGCCAAGCGGAAGCCAAACCAAAATCCCAATGAAATCCAGTTCATCTAAACAACAGGACAGAGTTTTAATCATCTTCAAACCTCTCGACAGAATAAAACAAAAGGGCACCGGTTTCAATCTCTCCCGAGAAGGCTTGAGACTCTGGAAACACTGGCTCGTCTTTCTGTCCCTCACCAGTACACCTCCAGGACTCCATTGAAGCCTGGTAATGTGTCTCTCACAAAGGGGCTGTTCTCAGAGACACCCAGGCTAGGGGATAAGAGAAATCTACAGGCTAATTATCTCAGACCTGGGCGGATTTGGAGGGCCTTCCAGGCACCTTCCCACTGGCCCTCTTTGGTTGGCTGGCCTGGGATTAGTGAATGAGGGAAGAGGTGAGGGTGGGGGGCGAGTGGTTGGGAGGGCGAGGGGGCCGGGGGGGGTGTGTGGGGGGACACCCCCCCTGTGGCGAGGAAGCCTCAAGCAGGCCAGCCACACCAGGCCTCTTTATGTGGGCGTGAATGGAGACGCCGACCACAATGACCGCAAAAAACAGACGGAGCTGTGGGCAGGGGCTGTGGAGGTTCTTGTCGGTGGTCACCTATTATCCCCCGTCTTTTGTCGAAAGATGGTGATGGTGGGGAGAACGGGTGGCGTTTCCCAAGCGTGAGACCTGAGAAATGGGGCCCTGTGATCGGCATCCAGCAGTGTGTTTGATGCTTTCATGGAGGTGACCCCTGTCCACCATGCTGGTATCCCTAAGCCGGTGGATGGAGGCTGGGTTGAGCTTCTCTGGGCAGACCCCCGCCCTCTGGTGCTCTGAGCTGCTCTGAGCTCCACCAGGATAATGAGTAGGGATCTAGGGCTAACAGGTTAATGTGCTTTTATTGCCATGGTAGAGCTAATAGAGTTGTGATGACTCTACACCTGCCACAGCCAGACGGGCGCGCTGAAAAAAGGTACCGTGAAATCTCCCACAGGGCCCAGGGCTGTCTATGGGCAAGAGTGCAGCTGACAGATAAAGCATTTGACAATGACATATTGCTGTGGGACAACAGTGGAAAAAATGACTTGAATTTTTAAACATCTATTCTTTCACTCAAGCGATATTTTTTTTTACTTGCGTTGTTGCTTCTCCTACTGTCTGAATGTTACATCAAGGATAAATGAGATAGAAATTCATACCATACATTAACCACTGTGCTGTATAAATTATTCTACTCAGTTTTCCTCTCTATGACAACAAGTCTTGCCTGAATTCGTTGCTCAGTCATCCCGAAGACATCACATTCATTATTGATCGTAATACGTGCATCTTTTTAAAGATACTTCTAAAAATTTAAGCAAGATGGTCGAAACAGAGACTTTTTCAGAGGCTGACAAGTACTGTGGTAACAAAATGTGTCTTAATCCATTTAGGTTATACTGGTTCACTGGCATTCTGTGCTAACCGTGTTAATCCTCCTTGTTCTCTTTGATAACCTACTGTAAAGAACTACCGTTGGCATGCCAACCTTTCAGGTGCCTATATAAAATAAAAGTTAGTTGTCAGCTTAACGTTAATTTAATTTCACCCCTCTAGATGATTATTTCATGACAAATCACTCAACAGTTGTTGAGGCAGGGGTTAATTTGACATGCCACCAAACGCAACGTGAGGTTGTGCGAGGAAAGTTTCTTTTGCCAAAATGTAATCAGTTTGGAATTTATTTAATCCCTGATTCACAGGGTGAATAGTAATACGTACTCATGTCATTACTGGGTCTCCAGCAGAGTTCAATAGCACACAGCATTCCTCCTCTCAAGGCTTGACTGTGTGCACAGCAAATCTTTTGATTCTCCTTCACGTTACTTTGACAAAGTATGAAATGCATGGAATATCTAAACACAATCTTACATGTCCAAACTATGTCTTTTCAGCCTGAGAGATGATCCGATTTTTATCCTCCTAATTCTGTTAAAACAACATACCAGAGCTGCTACATCTGAAAGGAAGATCTAGAAGGATTATCTTTATCTGTTCTATTTGTTCTATCTGTTTATGTTCCTTTCTTTCTTCTTTTTTTTTTAACAGCCATCTCTTTAGTTGAGTGTTTTTTTGTGCCTGTAGTGTGTGGGACTGTGTGGGATGAGATGTATGAATGTTTCATTAGATTGCACCATCATGCTCGTGTGATCACTTGCGTGTTCAACATAACACCAGGAGATGGTGAGGTTTTATTTGTCTGTGTCATTGTGAACCTCAAACCAATCCTTGATCTTGAATCCTATTCATCGTGTTTCAGTCCTGGACTGCAGCTGAATCAGGGCCTCAGAGTTGAACAGCACCACTGGACATATTTGTGGTCAGACCAAAAAGCTGCCCATTTATCTGTGTTTGCCCTGGAATCCAGCACAGCACAACGCTCGCCACTCCTCTGAAAGTGGGATTATGTCTCCTAAGGGGCCATTAAATCTCTAAACCCCAATTACACTGCTACCAGTTGATTTATGGGTTTATTTTTAATGACACATTAAAATGCAATTAGCATCTGTATCCAGAACAAACTGTGTGTATCCAATGAAGGTCTTTCAGAATAAATGACATGGATTCTCTTTCACTATATCACAAACAGGCTGTCTGGTGCTTTGTATTTTACAGTTTGTTTTAGAGCAAAATAGAAACCCATTTAATGGGAGTCTATTAAACCAACGTGTATTAACTTCATGGACAAGAAATGTTAAGTTGAAAATAGGAGGGAATAGACAAATTGAGTTTCCTTGTTCGATTAAACTGAAATCTCTTCCTTTTGTCTTGTTCAGCCTCTCTTACAGCCCTCCTCCTCCCTTTCCTTATCGCCTCCACTCTCTCCCCTCCTCTCTCCACTCCCCTCTTCTCTCTCTCCCCTCCCCTCTCTATCTCTCTCACTCCCCCTCCCACTCTGCCTCTCTCCCCTCCTCTCTCCACTCCCCTCCTTCTCTCTCTCCCCTCCCCTCTCTATCTCTCTCTCACTCCCCCTCCCACTCTGCCTCTCTCCCCTTCCTCTCTCCACTCCTCCTCCTCTCTCTCTCCCCTCTCTATCTCTCTCTGTCTCACTCCCCCTCCCACTCTGCCTTTCTCCCCTCCTTTCTCTCTCTCTTTCTTGCCCCCTTTCTCCCAGCCTCTCTTTCTCATGCAGGCACACTAAAGCACAGCCACACAAACATATACACACACATAATGCAAGTTACAGTGATTTGCAGTTATGAAATCCTGTTAGCAAATGAAAATGTATTGATTTTTCCAAAAATGTATTAAAATCCGGTCGGACATGGAAGCAGATGCTTCTCCAGGCAATGACCTCAAGAATTACCACTGGATTTACAGTACTTGCAAACATTTTCAGTCAATACTGCTACCGACCTGCAGCCAGCAAACAAAAAGATTGTGTCTCTTTAGAAAGATAGCCATCTTTACACACGATAAAATACAGAAATAGCACAGAGATCAGCAGATTAGACCCCAGCATGCCGCGGTGCATTCTGATTTAGCTGCCAGCATTGTGCTCCTTCTCATAAAAAATGAATTAGCTTTACCCATGCCAGCCATGCATTGCAGCAAGATGTACACTCTCGCCAAAGCAGTTACTTTCATGCCGACTTCAGATATGTATCTTCGCCTCAGCTATCAGAGCATTGACACAGCATTTAGAGTCTTGGTGTTACGTTTCACATCCACAACGTGGTATAGTATCCTTGATTTCATCATGCTAACTTTGCTCATTTAGAGACATGTATGTATGAGAGAGACGCTTCTCTGCTCGAGTATCTCAGTCTGCAACCTCCAGGCTCCCTTCACAGTATCTGCATGGAAAGCAACCTGCCAAATACTTCCATTGATTTGTTCTGCTTGCTGCAGACAACCCTTTCAGATGGTTTGGAAGGTTCCACATGGAGGGAACATACCATTATATACAATCATAAACACACCAAATACTTTACCATTGACTCTGTGGGAATGAGGTAGAGGAAGCACATGTCATTCATTAGGGTTACACAGAGCTGCGAGGAAAAGTCAGCAAGCTCTTCTCAGTAAAGTACTAAAAAGTCTGGCAGAGCGCATCGACGGAGCACGGATCTGTCGCGTTCAAGCTTCCTTTTGTCTATGGAACGGTCTGGTCTAAGGGCACACATGTCCGGCAGTAATTTCTATGTCAGTTACAGGGAAAGTTGTGTTCAGCAAATCAGTAGCAGCAAAGGGACGACCTGGGTGCGCGGGCTGGCTGTGAGATCAGAGGACCAGCCACATGGCTGAGTTAGTATGAGGTGACAGCTGGAGTGAGTGGAGCGACCTGCTGCAAGACAGCCACGTCGGCGGAAATGACACGAATGCAATTGATCTCGGCTTTTCCGTAGAAGCGACCTCCCTTATAAAATCTGACAAAGGGTCAACAGCTTCTTCCATTCTGAGTCATTGCTACTCTAGACCTACAAGTAAAGGAAGAAGGTGTCACTTTAAATCTGAGCGGGCCCCCTGACTGTGATTCCCATAAACAAGATGCTTTCTGCTGCACCCACCCCCTCCCCCGTGGTACTATAAACCAATCAACACAGGTGGAACATATGGGTACTAGAAACTAAAGCAATCATTATGCAAATCTAGAAAATAAATTTGAGAGAATTCAAGGTTGGCTGGAACGCATGGTAAGAAAGCTGTTCCAGGTTTTGGATGTTTATAGGAATGCTTATTGTAAGCATTTCAGTTTCTGTAATACAGTCTTTACCTACGTGTATATACTACGTGTATATACATGTCTATTGTTAGGGTTTGTCCAACCAAATGCGATCAACAGGAAACACCAACCCTACACACTGATGTGTAAAGTTGGAAAATTATATTTCTTTCCACTCACAAATCATAGATTGTGTATTTTAACGAGATACATTTTTTGGAGGAAGCTATTGTCAGCAACTCCCTCTATCAATCATGCAAATTACCTTTCACCTTGCTATATTTATGATAATGCAACCAATGACATTGTGTTAATTGCAGCCATTTCTCACCTGTTCTGATGGGCTGACACATATATCAGATATGACCCAATCTCTCCTTCTTCTGTTTGGAGTCAATCAATCATACCCCTCCATTTATGTATGTGTGAGTGTGTGTGTGGTGTGTGTGTGTGGTGTGTGTGTGTGTAGGGGGGAAGAAAAACTGTATTGTAATGGAGAAAGTATTTGTGAATTGAGTGGGTAAGCCTTGACTCTTATATCCGTTCATCTGTCAAATGTGACATCTCATCACAAAATGACAAATAGACATTCAGTTGGTATTACTTTTGATCAACCAGATAATTGTGATTTCTAGTGCATAGTTGCATACTCTATTAGTGTAATCTGGTCACTTTAAATTTTTTCAAGATAATAAAAATACAACAAAAACTGCAAAAAAACGAACTTTATGATGGCATATCATGCAACTGCACATGCTCACCTACGGTATTTTTTTGTTTTGCCTTCCAATCCAAAATATGAACATCAATATGTAAAATCCTTTCTAAAGAATACAGTGCTCAGAAACATAATTTTCCAGATGGATGTCTGCATATTTTAAGCAAGTGAGCAAGTATACTTGACTGTCAAACTGGGTCTAATTGAAACCTGCTAAAAGAAATGCTCTAATCCAGTAATTTCATGCTCTGTAATTGCTGCCCTTGTGCTGTATATCCAATGTTAGACAACTGAAATCTGGGTTACTGCAAATAACATTAATGATGTATTTGTGCTCTGAATAGAGTCTACAAGTCAGCTGACTAACCTACTGTACTACACATCGTGTTGGTTAAAACAGAACCTTTGTTTACCCTTTCCACTCATTAGTGAATAATTGTTCTTTTCCTACCATACTATATCCACAGTCCACATAGTTCAGTAGAGAGCTTCTTCAGATTGATGGAAAATAGATCAATTTCTTTGTATTCCCTCTTTTTCCATAGCTTTCCAAACTCCTGATTTTCCCGCAGATGTGTACTGCAGCTGACAGCTGTGGTAGTCACCAAAGTAGAACAAATAATTGCAACTGAGAGCTAGATATCTTAACAATTACTGTTGAATAGAGGCCAGAAGGTTAATTTAGTAATCAGTGAATCTCCATAAATGATGCTGAAGTTACTATAAATTATGTAGACTGTAGGCTCCCTAAAATAGGTTCTCAAAAGGAACATTGTGAAGGCAAACTTTTGAAAACATAGCAAGGTAAAGATGAAGAGTTGGAGAAGAAATAAAGAAAAACATGGCTCAGACGACAAAGCACCTCTATGAATACAGAACCTTTGAGCACAAATAAGTAAAACAATGGAAACCTTCTTAGTCTAGGGCACACATTCTTCTCTCTTTACAAAAATCTTGGTGCCATCAATTGTGAAATGGAATCAAATGAATGCAGGGAAAGGGGAGTAAATCAGTACCTTATTTTGGTGGGTTCCATTCCGATAATACAACACCATATTTCTCACGTTTGGTGTCTAAGTTCATCACTATACCGTAATCAGATTTTTCAAAGTGTTGTTTGTGCATTGCCAGTCAGGAGTGCAAGGGATTTTTGAGCCCACTGTATGTCAAACAAAAGCCCTTAGGTATGATCAAGTGAAAACCAGGGCATGATGAATGTGGTAAAGACATAAGACTTCCCATTGAACCTTAGCACCACATACCATACTTCACTTCCAAAGGTGACTAGTAGGTAACCTAGTTTACATTGAAAACCCCACACCAAGGTTACAAGGGGACTTGTCCTCCATACATCATCCAGTCTGTAGCAGTAAGCAGATATTCAAAAGGGAACAGCAACCCTCCCGGGCAGCACAGCTTATGCAGCATAAATTCCTCCAACCTACATATTAAGGTGGAAGTCCGTGGGAATAACTCAGTTCCGTTACCACAGCAAAGTGTCACAATAAACAATGTTCGCAGTATTGATTCATCAGCCAGAGACCAGACATTGGAGAGGGCTAATCCAATGTGTTCGGAGAACAGCACACATTCTGTGCCCTTTCCATGATCCAAACAAGAGCCGTGTGGTCCTGTCTTTCTTTCTGCTGTTTGGAAAGTTCAGCAGTCTTTCCCATTAGACCCATGGGGAGAGCACTAGGTCTCGATCAATACCGGCCCCATTAGGGACCCCCCACTGAGGGTGGTCTCTGAGCATCGACTTGCCTATCCAGGCTGGTGGAGAGCCGCTTCGGGCCTGGCTCTACTCATCCATCAGGCCCCTGTTTCTGCTTCCAGCCACACAGGTACTCCAGGTACACACAGCACTGATGACGCTCTCACATTTGTTCTAGTGGGTCACTGTTATTACGAGCACTGATGATTGGCTACTGAGGGGGGCATTATCAGCTGTGTTTATCGAAATCAAGCTTCCTGCAAGAGGACAGCCAAGCAGCTGTTGGCGGCGAAACCGGACTATTACATATTCAGTGCATCATTGACAGGGTCTCAGTGAATTGTGGCTGATTTCATAACAGCTGTGTGAAGTGTTATCCTCACAGTACTCTGAGCGGTCGTGAAAAATACGACCGCGAAACTAGAGAGGGAAAGAACGGCCGAAATGTGTAACAACACGAACAACATGAATATGCAGGAGGATAAGCCGTTGAGTGGGCATGGGATTTTAAGACGTATACGTGCGGTTTCATGAGCAGCATCGCATGTTCTACCGCAATTTTACAAAACGGGGTCTATCGCATTTGCCCAACTCCTCTCTCGCATGCCTGATCCACTGGGATCTCCCATCTATTCATTCCCACACATGAATAACGAGGCACGAGAGATGGATAGATAATGATGTCACAAAGCTGGCACACATCTCTCCCTCAGCACTATTTACAATGGGCCGTTCTGTGATGTCAGAGCTTCTTCGTGTTTCGCTTGCTGGCCAGAGAGAGGGCGGTGTGCGGAGAAGATGCACGCTCAGCCCCTGTTGCTGACCTTCCACAAGACTCTCACCCACACAGGTCATTTCACTCCATCCCAGGCTCCGTCGAGTCTCATTTCCCTAATTTCCCTGCCCCTTCCTCCTGTTCACAGTGCAAAGCGCACAGTAAAGTAGGATGCCTCTTTGATTTGAGGCGGAAAATCTAGGCCTCTCTCGAACTTTTCTGTAGTTTTATTTATTCCTGTACTTTTAGGGTCTTAAAACCCTCCCGAGATCGACTTTGGCTAGAAAATTGATTATCTTTGCTCTTTTAGCTGACTGGCTTTTGAAATGTTTGTGCAAGAGTCATCATGCCATCTCATTACACAGCGGAGAATGGGAGAAAGTGATGGAAACGCATGCATTATGATGCATATGAGTAAACAACATTGGCTCGCCCCAAACATAGATAGGCGGGGCATTTTCAATCTATGTAAATGGCATTTCTTCCACAGCAAACGTTATCGTGAATATATTTCGTCATGCTAGGTGCAGGTGGTTTTGTGAGGCTCATCTGCAGAGCAGCCATTGCTCTGCTGGAAATAGAGCCTGAGCACATATGCCACATGAGCTGTCTCTGCAACTGGCTGGCTAATAGCATGAACGCCATAACTCAGCTCGCTCTACTGTGTCTTTTGAAGAAACCATCAGATCTGCCAAATCCATCAGCCGTCTCCACAGAGACATTTGCCAGCCTGTGAAATTGATCATCTGCCCAGGGGATGGCAGTCCATAGGGGGGGGGAGACATATTTTACTGGCTCCTAAATACTTAATGCAGCAAGGTGCCATGGGCCTGGCCATAAAACGGACTGTGTGAATCCATGGCTGCCAAGCAATTCCAAATCAAACAGTCCATATTTGGACGGTATGGTTAAAGTATGAAGTATGAACCGATTCAATGAAGGATATTCTTCCCCTTACTTGAGTCACACCGGGAGGGGAGGGTTGAGGGGGGGGTGAGGGAAATGGTAAAATAATGACACCATTTTGACTCTATTCTTCAGAGTAAAATTAACATCCCAAACACAAAAGCTTGTTATCCTTTAGTCCAGCCTAGAATAGGCTGTCCTGTGTCATCTTTGTGTGAAATTGTAAGCAGCTCAATTTTTTTTACCTGCCCTGATATGAAAAGATGACTACTTGAAGCATATTATAATAAACTAAGAAAAGCTTGCCATTAGCTAGTATGAGACTGTACTTATTATTTTAAAACCTTTCTGCACTCAGCCAATTATTTTCTGGGTTTTCATTAATTTTTTTTAATAAATATATTATGTAACCTCAAAAGAATAACCTTTCTGTTTGTTCTGGGAAGATGGGATGTCTGAGCTAAATCACTTAAGTTGATGACAGATTTTGCCTTCCATTCAAACAATCATGATTTGAAAAATATCCAAACAATTACTCATTAATTTCTCTTTTGTGAGAGACAATTTTGTGTTTTTCATATGTCCTTGTTTTCAATGGCTCGAGCTTTTAGCATTTGCATATAATCTCATTAATTTGTCCTTATTTGTCAACCAAATAGAGCCTCTGGAGAATGTGGATGTGCCCCTTGAAAATATGAATATGCTTCCTCATACGATCAAACCAGAAGAACCAAGGAGGCCAGAAGAGATGTTTTGAGATTCGGATCACTTTGTTCTCATCTGACGGCTACAGTGTAAATTCACACATGTTTTATGTATCTGTCACAACAGGATGAGAGGACTGAGACAGGTTTTATTGAAGTGAAGCTGGGACAGTTTCTAGTGATCATACACGTATGTAGTAGCGTGAAACTGAATTCCACAGCATGTTTCCTGGAATTATACACCAGAGCACTGAACTAATGAAGAAGTGCTATTTGAGAGGGTCATGATCTCTTACCCTACACATCCAAAGTGGTATTAATCTGACCAGTATCACAATCAATAACAGCTCTTCCCTAAACATTCATCTCCATATTTGCCCTTACTTTGTAGAAAGAAAACTGTAAGAAGTTGCTCAGATTGTTAGGGATGTACCAAAGATAAACAATTTAATTCCCTTAATCTTCCACTGGCTGTCCTCCAGACTTTCAGTACGACTGGTGGTATGCAGTGCATCATCTAAAGTACAGAACTCTACTGAAGCGTTAGGAAAGGCTTTAAGACAGAAAACTATCACAGTTGCAATGGCAACGTGCTAGAAACAATTTCTGAGCATTTCCACATATTCTGTTTAATTTCAATTCAAATTGTCAATTAAAACAGTCTGTATAAAAACAGCCAGCTGCTATGATGGTTTCTCTACTGACATGAGAACAACTTAAGATCTTTCATCACCCATGGACCCCATACAGGGGCCATAACAAAACCAAATCAGTTCTGCAAACCAATCCTACCCTACTGTGTATATCAAAATACCCAAACATTTCCTTCTCTCCATTTTAGATGGCAGGAAGATTAGCAGGCTGAGAGTACAGCAGGGATTAGCGATGACTGAGTAGTCATGGAGGCCTCTTCTTCGCTGGAAAAATCCATGGACGGAGTCCAAATTCGTCTAAAAAAAAACAACACTATATGTTCTATTATTCCGTTTCTTTTGCCTCTGAGACAGGATTCCACCAGACTTTATATTTTATAAATTGAGACGTAATCTTCGTAAATCCATCATGACTCCTTTTGTTTAGATCCCAACTGATGATGCTTCATTTCTGTCCTTTTTAGAAGGTCGGAGTTTGGTAATGTATTTTTAATGACATCATTAATTGCTCTTTACACATATTTATACTTTTCACTATGCCAATTTTATGCATCTAGACTAAGCCAGTATCTTCATATAAGAAGTACTGGACATCAGTAGAACATACAGTGTACTGTCTACTATATAAATGGTAGCTTAAACATTGTTGAAAAAACACATATTGGAGACAAAGAATTTCTATAGAGATTGTATTATATTTCCAAAAATATATGTACAGTCTATTACAAAGGGTACAAAGCAAAAAGGAAATGTCTATTTAACAAGAAATCTTCTAAGTAAATTATTTTTCAGTTCTGCTGTTGGGGAAAGTACTCATGACCAGTGAATATTTTTTTATATTCTCATCACAGAAAAATAAATAATAAATTGACAATTCATATTACTGTACATTAAAACTAAAGAAAAAAATAAAGAATGAAGGAAATAAGGATTCTAGATGGAAAACCTATTTGCTGTCTTTGGTCCTAAATGAGAAATTATGTACAACTGAAATCTGGGTGACAAGAATCATCTGCAAGTGAGATAGAAAAATATAGTGCATTTTAATGTATTCAGAGCTCACTACAGAGTAATGTGTGTGTAAAAAACAACAATATAAATAAAATGTACAAGTTTTACAATTAGAACATATACAAAGTTTCCCTCGGATCGCTGATCTTTCTGACACAATCAACAATGCTGAACTCTTTGGAATCATCCACCCCCTTTATAAAGGGGTGTCCACAATTTTCAGCTGTTTGTCAAAGAAAGGTTTGAAAATAACAATTTGCTATTAATTCTGAATTCAATCAATCAGCCACACAAGTCTGTCGAAACAGTGCTGAAACAACCTCTGTGAATGTTTCTGTTCAGAAAAACCTAAACAGTAAGTAAGCTGAAGCAAACAGGACAGCGAGATGACCGCTCCCGCAAAGGTTAAAGATGATTTATTCGACGGATCGATTGTATTCAGGCCTTAATCTCAATTTGGCTCAAATTGCTGTCTCTACAGGACCCCTAGACAAGGAGAGGGAGGGGGGGGGGGCATCCATGCCCTGGACGTAAGGGCCACCAGGGGCCTTCTGTTTGAGATCAGAGCAGGGGAGGATAGAGTGAGGACGGAACGCTGCCTGTGAACTGGAGGGTTTTGTGCTGACTGAATGCCTTTACGTTAGTATTCAATTCAAAGGCTTGGCCTGGACCCAACTGCTGAGCTTGGCTGTGTGGATAAAGAGAGGGGTCTGTGACACAAGGCCCGAAGCAGGCATGGTCTGATTCCCGGGTACCCCCACAAGGGACAATCCCTTTGGACTGGGCACAATGGAAATAAATCTAGGGAAAGAAAAGGCAAAGTCGCTAATGGTTTTACAAATGCTGAAACTCAGCGACTGAGTGGCGGAGCTCAGTTTAGATTTTTCTGACGGCCAATCTGCGTTCAGGGACATATGTCGGAGGTGTTCTTAAATGAAAGACAGAAAACGTTTCATCTTCGATAATCTAAATCGTTGTTCAGTCCACAGGAGCATAGACAGCCTCATCTGTAACATACACTGTCCTCTCATATTCATACCAGATTAGAACTTCTCAATAGCATTGTGAACAGCACAACTTTGTTTTTACAAGTGCAGTTAAAAAAACAATTACATTTCAACAACTTTCAATGGGAAACGAAACAAGTGAACCCTCCATCAGAGAATACGTTGCTGAAGACATATTCGACTGAGTAACATTCATTTGTTTAAAAAAAGATTCAGGATGGCACCTTCAGGTTGGCTTTTAGCACATCTTAGTAGGGCCCATTCCTTATCTCTGTGCCCTTATTACCATACGATGGGGCAAGGAAGGAGAAAAGAAACTGTTTTATGCATCTTATAGTACATCACACACATGCCTGTGAAGGTTGAGCAAAGACAAATGACTAGACTAAGTAGGGCTTCTCCCCTTGCCGGGTCAGTACTATACGTGATTTCACAGCATGGTCTTTTGAAACAGAACATTTCTGATTCGAGATACATCAATGGCATCGATGGTTGAACGGGGCCATGCCATTTTTTGCACAATATGTACAGTGGAAACCCAGTCCAATATGGTTCAGGCCTGAAAATTTGGTGTTATAAAATGTAGAAGATGGTGAGCTATATGTTGCCTCTACGTCACTTTGAATGACACCTCCTTGGTTGTTGCAGTCACGTGTTTTAAACGTGTGTAGCCTATGATATAGCCATTAAGTCATTAGGCTTCCATGGCAGAGTATATCGTTTCACGGAAGGCATGGTTACGCTATAATTTGATGACACGCTTACCCATGTATACCAATATATGCAACAAGTAATGAGGCAATCTTCAGTAGAGAAGTGCAAGTTTCTTTGCCATGGGGAACATATTATTTTCCAAACCCTTTCTGCAACTCAGTGGAGTGTCTGCAAAACATAGCACCTTGAAATCTCAGAGGAGGACCTTTGTTTCCTGGGGTAATTATTGCTCTGTTTGTCAATCATCTACACTACAATGACTGTGTCAACTGTGGCACTCAACTTAAGTGAGCATGCACTTGATTTTGTCTTTTCAAGTTTAGGATGAAAGGATAATACAGATAAAAGAGGGACATCTCCTGTCAATCCTGAATACAAGACCTCTGTCTGAAGACTAGACCGCAGAGAGGATTGCCATTGAAGTGCCTAAAATAGTAGCAATACATTACTCTAACACATTTTAAGGCAGTATTACAACTAGAACACGTTTCATTGATTCACCCAACTCTAGTCACGACTCAATTACGAAACAAATACTGTTTGTTGCAACAAAAAGTATCTAAAGGCACTACGATGGCAAAACTTTTTGCGGTGGATCAAGACATCCCTAGTTTTACAATCTTTCAATAGTGCTACCTATCAAATGAGCAGATAACAAAAGTTTAAAAGGAAAAACATTTGAGAAAACCGTAAGTCCAAACGGTGAGTAGTGAACACTAATGTAAATAAAATTGCCCTTTTCTGCTTTTCATACAAGTTTGATCAATCTAAAACAGCCTCATTGGTACTATTTTTAAATTCCTACAAACAAATTTCAAATGTTATGATTTATAATAACATGAGAATGCAGGAAAAGCCTACAGCAAACCACTCCTGTAAGCTTAAAATAACCAACTGAATACTTTGTCTGATGCAACTCATCTGAGGCACAGGACGACCATTTTTCACTTCAAAAACACAGGAAGAAAAACACTGCAAACAGTTCAAACAGCCAGGAGTGTCTCAAGACAAACTGGTCGAAGTACCTCTAAATCTTCAGCAAACAAGTTCAGACACCTGTACCTTGTCTCGCTCCTCTGAAAAGGAGGGTTTACCCTGTTGTAAAGTCCAAATAGGAAAAATAATAGTAAAGAAAATATTGATGGATTACTGTACGTGCCACATCATACCACTTCAGATGACACAAAATAAACAAACTAGAAAATAACAAAATACTGAAACCACCGCAAGGGTAAAATTGTTAGTTTTTTTTTTCTTCTTCTTTTTTTTGGGTGAAATCCATTGACGGTGTGCAACTAAATCATTCACAAAGATAAAACAACAAGGTAATAAGAATTCAACTCCTTTTCCAACGTTCCATTTCCATTTGATATGTGGTCGAGAGTTCCGAAGAGCTTTCACGAATCGTCCAGATAGTATGGCCCTTTCTCTCTCTCTCTCTCATTAGCACCCATTTTAAACAGGAACTACAATTCTTTGCCAGGGAACAGGGGAATGATTTCAATCCGGACATCCGTAAGATTCAGACACGGGAGTCTTTTGACCTTCGATGATGATCCTAGTTCCGGCCCTAGCGCTGCTATAGATAGCTCTGTTGCCCAGTCCACCGTGGGCCATGAAGTTTGTCACACCTGGATGCCCGTGCCGTGAAGATGCAACACCTGGGCTCTCATAGTCTGTATGCTGCTCATGATCTTCTTTTGATGACCCACTAAAGTGATCCCCAAACTCATCACATCCCTGCAAGACAAGACAACCACTCATAAATCACAGCTCCGGACCTTGCAGAGATGAAAACAAGCTTGATTTACAGGCTCGGGTATTTCATTAACGAAAAGAAAGAAAATAAAAGTGTGGAAGAATCTATAAAAAAACAAAACAACTGTGAGACAGGCTTGTTCATGAATCACAAAAGATGAAATTTAAATTCTGTCTTGCGGTAGTGTCAGAAGGAACAAAATTAATTACAACTCTAGAAAGTTCTGTGCTACGGTATGTGGCTTTGAGCCGAACAGCTCTGAAGACCAGCAGTGTGACCACTTCCATACAAGTGTCTCCTTACTCAATAGACATCCTGGCCACAGACTCCAGCGAGCCGTAGCCTGCCGCTGTGAAGTTGTCTCTGTATCTGTCCATCTTGATGGCTTCCAACCACTCCCCTACAGAGCGGAATGAGGTGAAGTCTGGTGTACTCTGGTCCAACAGTGGACTGATCGGTCTGGGGGGGGGGGATGTGCACAAGAGGAGAGTTGGCATTGCTTAGCTTGAAAGGCAAACACATTCGACAACTAACACAATAAAGATACAAACTCACATTCAGTAGACACCCGAAAGCACTGTAAATTGCATGAAAAGAACAAACTAGCCGAATTCAAATGTCAATCCGTTTCTGATTTAAATGCAAAAACAGCAGTTTGTCTCTTTATTTTGGCGTGTTTTTTTCTCTCCACAAAACAGTTATTAAAAAGATCAATATGCGATGAATGAGAATCTCTCTTCAAATCGCACAAATGGTCTCTTGAAATGGAACTGCTTTTTAACCATTTTTGGGTTACATTCTCAATCTCACCAAGAGGAGATTGTGTTCCAACTGTAAATAGATTTCATTTGACAAATGTCACAGTGGGGTCCAGAGTTCCCACAGCACTTGAAAGTCCCAGGAACTCATTATAGGGATTGATTTAAAAGGCCTGATATTGACCATAAAGCCATGAAAGCTGCTTTGGCTTATTGATTCTTTGGGATTTATCTTTCATCTGCGAACTCCCGTGAATAAATCAACCAGTGGATGCTTCGGATTGTCCACTAATGCAGTTAAATAAAATTGAGTAATATATAAAACAAAGCATAATTCAAAGTTTTTATCACGGTGAAATCTAATTCAAGAGGTTTCGAATGTATTTGTGTCTCCTTGTGGTTTGTAAGATCTAACGAGACGAGCCTTCCTTACCTCGTACAGGTTCCTACTGGGGTTTTCAAGGTATTGGGATTACGAATCATCTTATCCAGGATGCCCACTATTTGATCAAATTTAGGTCGATCAGCTCTGTCTTTCTGCCAGCAGTCCAGCATCAGCTGGTGCAGGCCAGGAGGACAGTCCATAGGGGCAGGAAGGCGATAGCCTTCCTCTATGGCTTTTATAACCTACAGAAGACAAACAGAGAAAGGGGTTTTAAACAGCCATTACTGCCACAAGTCACAGATCATTGACATTTATCCTTTAATAAATATGTCTATAAACATCTTTAACAGTACATCATCATGAAGGTTTGCCACAGAAGATGTGGTGTTTTGCTGACAATAACAGCAAGACTAAAAGACAGTGAGAGACTGGCCAAGAGTAGATTTTTTGACCTGTCTCAGCAAAAAGAAACCAAAGTTGACATGTCACTTCTGCATGTTTACTGAATTTTGGAGACACCTTGAATGTTTTGCAGCTAGTGAAATAAAAGTGTGAGTTGAGTCTCTGTAACAGGCTGACGGTCTTAAGCTCCCTATAGATCTATTCTCTCTTATCCCATCAACTTTGTTGACGTTCGCAAGACTGGAGTTTTGAAAACGTCACAACACGGTATATTTATTGTCATTGTGTGCAGGATTGAGTACCACGTATTAAACTAATATTAGTGTTGTTCTCCCATGAAACCAACCCTGTAATGTTTACATGTCTCAACATTACACAGTATTTACATAAATCTATTGAACAAAAAAGAAAAATGTCTGCCTTGCATATAAACTAATTACGTTATCAATTTGCATTACTGAATGCAAACTATTAAACAATGGGTTTATAAAAAAATCTATCTTGTTGGAACATAAGTGGCTATGGACACATTTGATTTGACTCCTCCTTTCGTTCTGGGGTTGTTTATTCATCTGGTATTCCTCTCATGCCCATTCCAACAGGCTGATTTGTGGAGAGAGAAGTGTCAAAACACTGAAACTGTTTTGAGGAAATGTAAATATTGTTCTACTGCATCCCTGGAGGAGCTGTTTGCCAACATCTTGACAGGACACAAAATTCTCAGACATTGATGTCTGTCAAATAGCAGAGAGCCCAAACGATCTACTGTATGCAACTTAAATCCCCAATCATCTGGATTAGCATTGCTGACGGTTCAATCAGCAGGCTTCTGGTCGGAAGAGGCAGAGAATTATAATCATGATTAGTTCCTCCGCTGAGAAGAGTTGTCCTGTTTGTCCCTTTGTGGATGTTATGCTGTTTTATATAACTCTTAATGTCACTACAGGATAAAACTAACGTCGGTGCATCTGTGGTTAAAGGACTAGCAAAGAGTGGTGGATAAAGCTTTTAACTTCCTACATTGAAATATTTTTGTTTTGGTCTCCACTCCTTTTGAAACTGTAAGAGTAACAATGTTGTTATTTATTTGTAGGTGACTGATACTATACTATATTATACTAGTGGAAGCAAATAGCTTTTAAAGTAATGGATATTGGAATGACAAAGCTGTTTACATATTATTACATTTACACTGAATACATTTTGTATTCCAAGTATATGGTTTTCTATTATTATATGGGCACTTTATGAATGTCAATCCTTCATAGTATAATAATGATACCATAACCATAGTAATGCAGATACACATCTTAATGTTAATTATGGACCCATTTTCAACCAAATCCTGAGATTAAGTTTTCTGATAATCCTGAGTTGCATAGTAACAAATAAGGGACTGGACAATCAGGTGACTGTGGAACATTGTGTACAGTGAGGCAGCAACTCACATCTTGATTGGACATGTCCCAGTAAGGCCGTTCTCCATAGGACATGACTTCCCACATGACAATGCCATAACTCCACACATCACTTGCGGAAGTGAATTTACGGTACTGGATGGCTTCCGTTGCAGTCCATCGGACTGGAATTTTTCCCCCCTGTTCAGTAAAACGCAGGTCAGTGGCGGGAGTAAAGATCAAATTCATTATATCCTGCATCTTCCCCTAAAACACCAATTGAAAAGAGTTACCATATTGCACACAAGGTCAGCATAAAGTTACAAAACAGCGGCAGAGGAAACCGCTTGCTTAGCATATTGAATGGGGCCGGGCATGCATGAGCATGCAACAAAATTTCCGCTCCACTACGAGTGTGGATGGAGTTGAGTATTCCCGGGCAGGTCTGGGTGTCTGGGCAGAGGCAGAAGCGGCCGGTCTAATGGACTCACCGTCGTCGTGTAGACGGCCTCGGCATCGTCGTCGATCACTCTTGACAGACCGAAGTCGGACACTTTACATACGAGGTTGCTGTTGACAAGGATGTTTCGAGCAGCCAAATCTCGATGGACGTATCCCATGTCTGAGAGGTATCTCATCCCCGCCGCTATGCCGCGCAGCATGCCAACCAACTGGATGACTGTGAACTGACCATCGTGTTTCTGTACAGAAAACAAACCAGGTCAGCAGGTGACGACACTGTACAGTCAAATAAACGACAGAAAGCTGATGGCGAACGAAAACTTTCCATTAAAAACAGCTTGTGTGATATGTGAAAGGGTAAAGGAGAAGTAATGTCATTATGTGTGTCTGTAGACACTTGACGAGCAAGTACTTACCCTGAGGAAACCATCTAACGAGCCATTCTCCATGTATTCAATCACAATCATGACCGGTTTCCCTGAAAAAAGGTCGACAAGTCCTATTCATTCACATAAATATAGCTTTCAAATGTTGGGTTTCCTACTAAATATCCAGTAGGTACTTTTTGTCCCTTGGTATTTTCGGCGCTTTCTTTCATTGGTTTATAATTGAGTGTTAACATCTGCTCCTTATATTAGTGCATCTAAAAAGAAGAAAGCTTGACTAATTACGCGCAATTGTTTTCAGTGACATCCGTTCCGCTTCGTTGATGTTTACATTCTATAGCAGTTTTTATATTTTTAGCTTGTATTTTACATAATTGCATGAAAAAAAATATATTTTGTGACAACATAACATTTAAATAAAAGGGCAAACAGCAAAAACAAGGGCCAAATAAATATTCACGCAACCTTAACGACAACCTGTCGCAACCTTAACGACAAGCTGCTTCTCCTGGTTGCTAGGGAGAGCTGCAGTGCTTACCTCTGGTGACCACTCCTTCCAGATGGACGACGTTGGGATGGTCAAACTGGCCCATGATGCTGGCCTCACACAGGAAGTCCCTCCGCTGTTTGTCTGTGTAGCCTACTTTCAGGGTTTTAATGGCCACCGACACGTCCCTCTTCCCCGGCAGCTTCAAGCGGCCGCTGCACACCTCTCCAAACTCTCCTGCGGGACAGGGGAGCAGTCATGACCAAGAGACGAGGGGAAATGATGACACTTCCTGTTTGACAAACTGCTTCGTGTATTTTCAGACAAAACAGCTGCGCTGCAGGAGAATACAAATTGGAGTATGACATCTTGCTTTACTCCAGGGAGTGTAACAGAGACCTATAAAAGACATGCTGGAGATGTATGGATACTGTAATTGACCGAATCTTTAAAACCCTCGTGGCAGCAATTTATCAGTCAAGGCCATTTGTGCTTGGCCGTCTTCAAAAATGTAGCCCACCCATTAATGGCAATGAACTTTTCCCCCTTTCGCACTATCAATATACAGAGTGGAAAATCGTGTCCCCATTCAAGGTGTAAATATTCAGCTGTCAATGTGATATATGAGAGCAGGGTGGGACTACGCTGAGAGCTGTGAGACATGGTTAAACTCACCTGCTCCAATAACTCGCTCAATCTTAATGCAGGACGCATCCAGCTCCTTGGCAAATTGATGGACAGCCCTGTTCGGGTCCTCGTAGGTTTCAGGGTCAATGTATGTTTTGGTGCCTGGAAATTTAACTGTAGAAGGGTAAGAGGATTACTGTTACGATTTAATATGCATACAGTGCACAAGGTCCCCGACAGCCCCTCCATTACCAAAGGCGATGATTCAGAAAGAATTACAAAACAGTCTGCAGAAGGAAGGCACAGGTGGCCAAAGGTCTTCCTAGAAAAAACACTAAACCACCATTTGTTTTTTTTCCCTGTCTTTTGCTTGAATAAAAATGAAAATGGTATTGCTATTATCATTATTTCTCTCACTGACATAATATATATATATTTTTTACAAAAGATTTGAAATGGCCGAAATAGGATTTTATGGTTGTCAGCCATCCTGAGTGATTTTTAGCAACCTAATTCTGTAAACCCTAGCCACTAAATTGAAAACTGTGGTAAAAATACATAACATTAGTGATAAGAAATTGCAAAGCAGTTATTCACCTTTACCATTTCATACAATATCACAGCTTGATGAATATGAAGAGGTCTACTATAAAATATTCAGTCACAGAATGATAAAGGAATACCTCATAAATATGCAGGCACATACTCGGTAAATAGGGGGTGTAAAAAAAAACATTTAGATGACTACAGATTGAAAAGGCCACCGTCTGGAAAAAAAGAGTGAGAGGTTCTAACCAAAACCAAAACACCACAGCACTAATAAATATAATTCTGTGTGTAGATCAGTGCATTCTGTTAACCTCATTAGTGCATATCAAATTCCACAAATTACAACATTACGTTTCATCTTTAATACCACAAGCTATTTAATAAGATGCTGGAGTATAAAACCATAACATACTGGATAAAACCTCAAATGAAACCAACTGACGCTCTACAATGCCATTATTAAATTACAAATCAGCTCCAGGCATGATAATGCCTGACAAAAAAACTAATATCCTCTTTCTCCATCCTCAAAAAGGCATGTCGGCCTATCCAGAAACATAAGCACAAATGCTTTGTGCTTCAGCACAATGCGAAGGCAGTTGATATTTCCCTCCCCTCCGCGCTATAATTGCTTCGTCCATCCAAGCTGTCACTGGATCTGATAGGAGACGTCTTATCGTGACTTCCTGTGCTACACGATGGACAAAGTGGGCCTACATCTTGAATGTACACACTATCTGGCTGCTGTCACCTGGCCCAGGCTCCTCAGTTAATACCGCAGAGCAGGTCCCTCCATTAGGGCCCACATCAGCTGCCTTGTTTTGGGGCAGGACGAGCCGAGCGCTCCGGCGCTCGATCAGTCAGATACTTAGCAGAGGTAAACCTGGGCTCCCCAGCCCTGCCCCCCCCCCCCCTCTACCTCCGCATCATGTGACACCCTGACCCTTTGTTTCCATATCAGCAGTTTGCCTACGGCAAAGATCATTACGGCTTCACTTGGGATGCTGTCGGAAGCTGCATCTCCAGGGGCATCATTAGGGGCAGTGTATGACTGAGAGAGAACAGTCTCTTATTGGTAAAGGAGCCTGGAAGGGGGGGTGAACTGTGTGTACATCTCTACTTCCAGCATCACCAGGAGCGCCTCCCTTCGAAAAAAAGTGCCAGAGTTTTTACATTTTTAATGAAGACTTCTCTCTTTCAGCTGAGTCCTACACACTTTCACCGCCGGATCTCCAATTCATGTGTTTGTAGTTTCAGGATTTCATGTCCTCAGCTAGATAGACATGTATATTAAATCTCAAACAGATGTTGCTTGATTGTCCCCAGCCTAAGTTCAAATCAACTCAAAGTGGGATGAAAACGCTAAGGCTCGCAGTAGCGTTCTCTTGTCGGGACACGCATCCTGTGGTGCATGCGGTAATTGAGACGTGTTTAAGTGTGTGTGTGTGTGACTGTGTGTGTGTGTATGTGTGTGTGTGTGTGTGAGCTGATGAAAGCAAGCACTCACATTGGAAATACAGCTCCTCGTCCCCCTCTTGATCCGCTTTGCTGTAGCCACAGTGCCTTGACAAGCGGACAGGAAGAAGAGCAGAGTCAAGCGATTGTGTGGAAGAGATAGACTGTATTATACAGGGATCCTAGCTAACGCTCCTAGCACAGCCAACGCTGTGCATGACAAGTCTGTACAGATAACCTGCTGAGAGGAGGGAGCGGGGCGGGACCAGGCCCTGGCACCATTCTGCCTGCTTACTGCTCTTTAACTCAAGTACTCCCCTCTGATATCACTAGCTAACCTCTCAAGTAAGGGAAGCGTTGAACAATGTGGCTATCCCAAACATCTTTTCATATTAAACTGGTCATATTAACTGGTAATATGGTCATATTAACATGTTGTTAATGTTAAGTTACCCAGATGGAAGCACAGTACATTACAGAGATATTTGTCAAATGAAAACTAGGTTGCGAGAGCAGGATAAGGACATGCAGGGAGTCAAATGGATATGTGACATCATACGTGCATGTGCACTCTGCATTTATTTACACAAGTAGAAGCGACTGTAGGGCATGCAATGATGAAAATGCCAGCCATGCTGATGAGGCCTGTGTCCATCAGTGAATGCTTTCAATGGTTCCTGCCATACAGTAGGGCTCTGGGAGGAGATGGCAAAAGAAGTTAAAGCCATATTTCACCCAGCCCTGAGTATCACACACACACACCCAACCCCTGCCCCCCCCCCCCCCCACACACACACACACACACACACAGAGCATTCCAAACCTTTTATTTTGGAGTACTTTTGCCCCGTAATGGATCCGTTGCGAAAAAAATAAATACAATCATGCCCCGAAAAAAAAGCTAGAGCTATAGTTTCAAGAAAATGATGCATCACAATCCATTAGCACAGCATGCCACAGATGATAGGTGCGTGTGTGGACTCCACTGCTATGGAAGCCCGGGAGTGACAGAAAGGCTAATTGACAAGCAGAGACTCACAGGAGCGGAGAGTCAATGGGGCCCGCGAGAGCGTACCTTCTCCCAATGATGAAGCCAAACACCATGAACACCAGGATGATGGTCCCTGCCACAGCCACCACCGCAATGATGATGACGGGGTTCTGCTCGCTGGAGACCGTCGCGGCTGAAGAGTGACACACACACCACACACACACACACACACACGGAGAGACAAAGGCACACAGTGTGAACTCGAGCACATCTACCCTGCAAATCTATAGGAAAACGACAGAGCCAATGAGGAGAGGGGGGGGGCTAATCACCCCCCCTCTCCTCTCCCTCGCGTCTTCCGAGAGATGAGGAGGGCTGCAGCTATTTCGGGGCCATCTGCATACACACTACTCTACTGTTTCAGAAAGTGGGCTTAATAGTCCCAGATGGAGTCTTGGGTGCCCTTCATATGAAACAATGACACATTCAGGTTGGACTGTTTCCCGTTCAGAAAGCTTACAGTGGTAGGCTGTTTGAATTGACAAACCGACGATAGCTCAAAGAAAACGGCTCCAGTAGTCCTTTGTACTGTCAGCCGGGAGCCGGACTGGAGAATTCTTGCATTTTTTAAATGTGTCTGCACTGTATAAATACTGGGGAGGAGAGCAATGATTTCTGAGTCTTGACACTTCAGGAGAGAATAGTACAACCTGACTTTAAAATGTAGCAACGAATACAGCTGTGTGTAAGTACATGGCTGTGTGTGAGTATTTCTGTCATGTCGAGTGTGTGTGTGTGTGTGTGTGTGTGTGTGTGTGTACCTGTGGCCTCCTCCTTGGTGGTGATCTCCAGCCGGGGGCCGTAGGTTCCGTAGCCTGCCGCGGTAAAGGCCCTGATCTGGAACACGTAGGACGTGCTGGGCTTCAGATTGTTCACCGTGGCCGATGTCGACTTGGACTTCACCGTCGAGTAGATCCGGTCCTTCTGTTCCTGTGGAGGTGAACACAAGATTGTTTGATCTAAAACACCTCAGCTTTGTATTAGAGTCCTTGAGAAGATACTACTCTTTTTTTTTCTTCATTCAGTCTCCGATTACAATGTGACCTTGATTTATTATATTAACAAAGAAAATATGAGTCTGTTTAACTCCTGGGTAAGGAAGAGGGCACTGTCTATAGAGACTCCCTTTTACTCCCTTTTTTTTTGCTGGAGAATAAACTCTGCTACCCTGTGCTCAGAAACCCTTCAGACGTAGACTGCATGTACTATGTACTTTGTTGTTGATCTGTAAATGATTTGCCCGGCGAAAATACCCCAAATGGAATGCCAAAATCTGTTAGGAGTGAAGTCATGCTTGTTTCCAATTTTACAGCTGGCCAGACTACAGCCTGAGTACGTGACAGAGCAGACTGATTCCTGGGTGGCTGAAGGGTCCTGACCAGCAGGCCCTCACACCAGGGTGCTTCTACCCTGCCTTTGATTTGTTGTGTTCGATCTATTCGTAGAAAGTTTGCCGTACCCCCTCATCTGTTCCGAGTTAGATCACATGGGGGTGTGTAGTATATTATATATGAGGGGTGCAGGAGATGCAATAACAGATTGTTCACTCTGGCAGGGCAGCTACAGTGCTAGGCTGCCGTGTGTGCGTGTGTGTGTGTGTGTGTGTGTGTCTGTGACGGACCATGGAATGATTAAAATCTTATGAGCATCTCATTCATTATTGCAATTAATTTGCGGAATCTCGCCGATTCCACTCACGAAGGCTTACTGATATGATGTAGAAGGGAGTCTAGACAAAGTGAATGCAGAGAGGTCCGGGACACAGAGGGAGACGGGGACAAGGGGAGATAAAGCGAGAGAGAGAAAGAGCGAGGAATGTGTGAAAGAACAGGAGGAAACAGAAGATAAAGAGAAAGTCAAAAGTTGTCTTGTGTCTAAGATATTCAGGGATGAAAGGAACAACACACAATTGCCTCTCTCTCTCTCTCTCTTCTCTCTCTCTCTCTCTCTCTCTCTCTCTCTCTCTCTCTCTCCTGCTGCCTCTCTTTGACGTTGATGTATTCTGCCTTGCGTGTATCACACACACTCACTTTCTCATAGTACTTGATCTCGTATTCGGTGATGACGCCGTTGGGTTGTTCCGGCTCCTGCCAGGACAGCTGGATGCTCCGCTGCTGCACGCGCTCCTTGATGACTTCGCTGACTTGGGAGGGAGCTGTGTGAACAAGACACGTCAATAAGATTTGGGGGAGAAATCTCTCGGCATCCACACACACACACATGCACTCCAACACACACACACACACACACACACACACATGCACTCCACACACATGCACTCCACACACACACACACACACACACACACATATACACACATATACACACACACATGCACTCCCACACACACACACACACACATATACACACACACATGCACTCCCACACACACACTCACACACACACACACATATACACACACATCCCCATCCAATCAGCTCCTCTCTAATCCCTGCTCTTCCAGGGCAGACAGACAACACTTCGACACTGATGAATATTCACACGGCATCTCCTAAATGTTTACCTCATAATGGAAATTTCAATTACAGTGCAAACAGCAGAAGATAGCATTATCCCAGCCTGTGTAAAACTGCAACATGTGGGTTATGAATGACAATTAAGTTAAATTAATTCTAGAAACACCCGTGGAACAGACAGGCACTTATCATGACAGAGGCATTCAGAAGCTTTTAGAGACATGTACCTGTAACCTTGTTGTAGCATTATGCACAGCGGCCACCTGTTGACCTTCGCATAAATGAAAACTTGTATTTCTTTTTTTTTCTAACGTCACCTTAATGTCTAGCAGCAGGCATAAAGTGCTCTTGAAGACTAATGTAATGCACTTTCTGACAAAATGCTTATCTTCAGAACTTACAAGAGAAAAGTTCCCTAAACTAAACGCAAAAGGTTAGGTTAGACCGAGATGTATTTTTATTTATTTATCAATTAGCAAAGATAATCTGAAGACATCGAACTTGATTCATTGCGCAGATGAGTCAGCCATGCATTGCTGGCGCTAGAAGATTGGTACGTGCTACCCTGACATGCAGCCTCAGCCACACATTCAGCCGACTAGTCATGCCTAAAGATCTGTTGGCCTCGCAATGAAAGACGGTCAGAAAACCACAAATTATAACCTTCTCTTCTACATAACTACAAAAAGAAAATAACAAAAAAAAGGACAACGCTCCCAATATCAGCAAGTGAAACAGTACACTGTCATTAAGAAGATTTCGAGCAAGAGGGGGGGAAATTCCCTAAAGGGGTGAAAATAAAATCCCTTAATTTCGGTGGTGAGGTTGGACCTCAAATCGGATGAAGTGCTAAAGTCTGTGTGTCATGCTCAGTGACCTAGGGTTCGCCCGGGGCCATACCACGGGATGACCCCAGATTTGTTTTGAAATGACCTGGTACTAATCAGGCCCCCAGGATTAGAACCTCATTAGGCATCATGTGCATTCCTGACAGTAATGCACACGACAGCAGACTCCGAAGCTCCCGTCAGCAGACCAGATTTTGACAGGTCCGACATAATCCACCCAAAACAAACCAACAATGTATCCCTTTCAGGGTGGAGAGTCAGTTAAACTGACGATTAAGTTTTCTACCCCCAGTCACAACAAGCAGTTACAGCAGCTTAAGAGTCGAACTTTGAAGCTTATTTTCCACCTCTCGTACAGAGACTAGCCCTCCGAGGACCAACAGGCCCTTCTGTTTCCTGACGTCAACCCTCTGATTCACGACCACCTCAGACGTCTCCGGCCACTGCACCTTTCTGATCTGGCATTTGTTTCTGCCTCCCTCACAATCGTTCGTATACAAGTGTCAATTATCCTCCAAGGGTTTCCGCCATGGATGTGGGTAGATGCAATTTGAAGTGGCATTTGTACAGCTGAAAACCCTTGTACCGCAGTAATTGGATCTTTTTACCCTTTACTGTTGGTCACTTGGCAACATTAACTGTTTGTTTAGGAGGTGAGCAACTCCTTTTGAGATCTCTGTCTCTGCGTGAGCTCTGATGCAGTTGCTACAGGACTCAGAGCACAGGACTGCAACAGGACTGGAACGAGTGATCACAGCGAGGTGTTTCCATGACGAGACGTTCATACACATCACCGGAGAAGGACGCAGACTGTGTCATAAGATCTGCAGGCCTGTCCTCCCCCTCCACCTCCCCTCCCATACCCCAGGCCTCAGCTGCCGACTGTGACTCAGCCAACCACCACCCCGCCTCACCTCGCCCCCCCCCCCCCCTCCTGAAACCACACCCTTCAATCTCTTAATCGCTCCCTCACATCGCCACGGGTGACAGGAGAGCCGGGGTCGGCAGTGTTTTCACTGACATCATTACTTCAGTGAACAGCATTAGCAGACGTGGCTTGCACACTAAATAAAAAAGGTATGCTGTCTGGCGGTAATCCTAAAAAAGGAAGGAACGAAGGAAGGAAGGAAGGGTAGGCCGAATGTGGACTGAGACTAATGCAGGTTGAGGAACCTCGCGTTCTGTGTTAATTCGGAGGGAAGTAGGCTTCTCCTTCTGGTAGCTTCTAACATCCCCTGTGGATTCCTCAGCCAGCACCCTGTGACAGCCTTTAATGACATACTTAACATCACGGAGACCAGAGCCAGTCAGCCAATCACAGACTTTTAACATACCTGAGGGGTTTAGTGTACCAGAAAATTGTATAATTGTTATGCCTGTCTTAAAGGGACTGTTTGGGAGGCCGTCTGTGAAGTCATTCTGCAATATTATAAGTATTAGTGACCCCCAACACCTTCTCCTGTAAAACTAACTCATCCGGAAGCCACTCTCTGCCACGCTATGCATTTGAATACTTTATGAATACATTAGATGCAGGGATTTTAATATCATCTTCTTCTCTTCCACAGCTGGCTGCTTCGGTTCGATACAGGCCGAGGCGCTGAAATGCTGGTTTATTGCATAAGCTTCTCTCTATTCCTCTGCCTGGTTTGTGGACCATACCACTGCTATAAACTCATCTTTTAATTACCACAGTACTTAAGTCATGGTTGAGTATCTTACACCCACTCTATTGATTGTTTTGGAGTGCACTAGATTATTTACATCTTGAAAGGTATAGAGCCCCATGCGCGAGTGTTAAATGCGATAAGAGATGAAAATCATTGCGTGGTTCTACAACACGCAATATACTACTGACAATTACTACACCAGCGATGCCTACACCTACACAGTAGCATATAAAACAACGACAGGAATGGGCTCGGTGTGACTCGGGAAGTACCTCCAACATGCTGTATATTACACACAGCAACAATAAAAACAAACAACAAAAAAAAACTTCATAGTACCCTCTAAATTTTATCCTGTTGTAACCACAAGTTTGATATTTATGGCCCACTTTGTTAATGCACTTAATTTTTATAGACTTGGGCCTTTTTCAGACATCTTTTCCAGAAGTCAATGAATACATCAAGATTGGCGACAGTATGGTTCGTGGGTTGACACTAACAATGTATATGACATCATCAAGATTACTTCCATTTGACATTGTGACTCACACAAGAAAGAAAAAAGTCCCTTAAATGTTGGCAGCACCCTTATGAGATCGGGGCGTTTTAAGCATTGGGGCAAGGGAGTGAGCGTCTGTGTGCGTGTATATGTGTGTGTGGGGTTGTGGAGGGAGAGAGGGAGGAGAGAAAGAGAGAGAGGGATAGAATAGAGAGCAAAATAGAGATAGACACAGATATAGAGTCTGAAAGAGAGAGAGGCTTCCCTTCACTGTCACCCACATGTTCCCCAAAGCTAACCTAACTGGCAGTTGAGTTGCCTGGACTAGTAGCAGCCTAGCCCTAGCAGTGAAGGTTATTCAATCATTCAGTAGACTGCACACTCTGAGCGGACATGAAAAAGAAGAGGACGACTCGCTGTGTTCTGTGGTCGGGCACAGTCAGTGGAGGCTCAGTGAGTCAGAAAATAAAAACGGCAGACAATGATGGGCCTCTGCTTTGATGAATGCGAAGGGAACTGTCGGAATTGCCATGACATGGTTCTGGCTTGTGGGCCTCGGCACCGCTGTCCTCTCTGAGCGCCAGTAACGGAGCACACACACACACACACACACACACACACACCAGTCCCCAGCCGATGCTGCTCACAGCTTTGTCACCACTGCTTAGAGTCAGGACGGGAGATGGAGAAATGGACCAGCGCAGACGTAAATTGTTCAGGCCATTAAGTAACGCTTTCATTTTTTTTTTATAGAGGGATCAAGGCTTCAGCTTTCATATGGATGACATTTCTGTGAAGAGTCCTTTGTAAAGAAGGAGAAATTCCCAAGCCTTCACCTACAGCTAAACTCACGGCTCACTCACTCAGTCTGAAACTGATCACTTTTCAATTTTCATTCTCTTTCTACCCAGTCATTAAGCAGATCGGGAGGATTTTTGCCACGCGTCGGGGCTGAAGCGATCACGTCTAATTCAGTCACTCTGGATCCCTCACTTCAATGTCGATGATTCGAATTCACCGCTAGTGCTTACTGAAATGAAGGCGTGTAAAAATACCCTTGAACAAGGTGTGCTTCAAAATAGAGTTAGTGAGGGACTGGCGGAGGACAGAACGTTACCTGCATAACAATGCCAGGCTGGGGGCACCTTTGGTGCGCAGGCAGCGAGGTCAAAGGGGACTCCATTTGAAAGCAATTAGCCAGGGCTGATTTAGGGGAGGTGGAAGGGGAGGGAACAAGGATGAGCCTTTCATGTTCCACCCAGAGCCTGACAGCTCCAGTGCTGATTAATACATATCTTACCCCTCAACGCTGACAGCCCAAACCGTGCCATCAAAATGACAATTTCACATCATTATTTCCCCCGAAAAGACCTTTTAAAAACCACCCCCTCACATATTCATTTGTATTCTGTGAATCAACAGGGAGATATCAAACTCAATTTACTTTGCTTTAGAACTTTTCTGAAGTGTAACGGTCTGCGGTGGAAATTGGCGGCTGATATATCATACAGTGGGGGTGTGCTCATGAAAGAATGTGTAAAACTCTCTCTTCAGAGTTTAAACTGCCGGTAAACCATTCCTTGGCGTGGACACGATCAGTTCCATGTCCAGGGAAGATTCCATTATTTTAGGTCGCCTGTCATCCGCACATAACATCATAAGTATTGCCTTGTTCCAAGCTGTGCAACCCAGAGCTGAAAGCCCAGCAGATGGGTCAGTGGGGGAGGATTGCATCGGACACCTTTAATATTCATGCTACACTGACGTGCACACAGAATGTGCAGTGTGCATGATTGCCCTGGAATCACAGCCTGACAGGGAGTTCATTTTACCCAGTGATGGGAGTCCCATGCTGTGAACTCTGTCATGATCTCAAAACGACATCAGCTTTCGTAACAGATGCAGGAATCACTGGTCAGCTTTGTTACATAATTGTTTAGCCAGCAGGACCCCACTTATGGGAGGAAGTACTTGACTGGTTTGTGTCAGTGACCAAATTAGGGAGCAGTGTTGGCAGGCTATCATCAGCTCTCAGAACACACCCTTCTTCCCTGGAGAGGACAGGAACCAGGGGTCGCCTAGGTATTCATCTCCCCCCATGTGGGGCATGAATAGAATCATCTCACACCTCCCCCTACCATCCCTCTGAGCCACATCATCACACATCACCTCACACACGGTATAATAGGGAACTAATGTCATCATCTTCTGCATAGAGACATTAAAAAGGGCGGTGATAAATGTCTTCTTGCGGTTCAACAATTGTGCTCTGCCTTAATATGTCGGCGCATAACTGAGATTAAGGTAATATGTTTTCAAAGGCCACATTAGTATTTCTTCATTAAGACATTGGATCATTTAATCAGACGGGCTCATGGAATATAAGGGCAGTGTAGCCAGTAAATGAAGGAGATAGAGCAGGTTCGGGGACATACATGTATAAAATAAACCAAACCCAGCAAGACCCTGAACTCGACCTCTGATGTTGAAGGTTTTTATTTCACACGCAAACCTAGAAACACGATTACCCCAAAAAACATCCTGGCATTCCAGTGAGATCCATTGTTGCTCCCATAGTGGAATACAGAGCCCTACTGAATACAATATGTTTCTCTAGCTGCCAAATTAAGAGGTTTTGTTGACTTATGTTAGCAATCAAAATGATACCGACAACAAACAGCAGGCCGACGTGAGAACCAAGAACGTAAAAACCAGGAAGGTTTCCGGAAATAACTGACAAGGTCACAAACCGAGGAGAGGCTTTGTAAATAAATTTCCATTTTGTTCAAAGGCGGCTACTTTCCATCTGAGCTCACTTCATCAGAGGAAATCCTTCAGAACTGCTTGGCTGGAAGATGTACAGTCCAATATCCTCATCAACTAATTGCAGAATTTCCTGAGATCCACAGAACTCACGTCCGAGACCGCCTGATGAAGCCACAAGAATAATTCCATACTTGTCTAAATCCTTCTCTTCTGGTTAGACGTATTATAATGATGATATCTAACTGCTGCTCAGCACACTGAATGTCACCAGGAACAGGTTCTGGCACAACAGATGCAGCACAGATGAGAAATGAAAGCCCTGGGAGATGCAGTAATGTAGACGCTTGGCTTTGCCTCATCCCTGCTCCAGTGACCTTTCTGGTAGGAGCAGCTGCGAGGCCTGTCTTTTCGAACATGTGAACAGGCTAAGCAGAGCCGTGCGTCTGCATACACAGGGCCTTTATCATTTATCTTAATAAAACAAAAGGCTTGGGAGCGAAAAGGCGCAGAGTCGATTACGGCACAAACCGAAAGTAGCTTTGCGACTGTCGGTCTTTACAGGAGCTGCTAACCAGCCAGCCAAAAGTCCCACCACCTCCCCCCTTCTATTAAATGTCAAAGCACAGCCTCGGGGCCCCTGCACTCGCATCGAAGGCCTTGATTGGACATCTGAGCCATGCGGGGATTGAAATGTGAGATAATTCACGAAATGCAGTGTGCTGTGGACTGATGTGGCTGCTCAGGTCAGGATCCCAAGGCAATGCTATTATTTCGAGGTTTTTGGCATCATGGCCACTTATCTGTGTCTTCCCACAGTGGCATCTCTTCCTGCCTGCACTCTCATCTCCTTATCAGCAGTGAATAAATCTTAGGTTTGGCAGCAGGCACGAGGAATATTAAAATTTCAAATTAAACCCCCACCCCCCCACCCCCATTTTACTGAATAAGGGGCACGCGATGATCACCAGGGGTTGGCATCATAAACATCCATTTATTATAGAAAATACCTCTGTCATCACGAAGATGATCATATTAATCAGAGCTCATATGCTCTTTAATCACAATCTTGGACAGCATCCATCCCAGTGAAATCCCATCTAGAGGCCCGTCTGTAAGCAGTACCAGGCAGACTGGTGCAGACACACTCTGCTGATTGCCAGCAGATCTAGGACAAGCCGGCAGCTCTGCGAGGCTCAGGCCCATACCTGTGGAGTACAGTCCGAAGCCAGACCATCACTCCACAGCAAGCAGAATAACCTCTCAACACAACATTGTGGACGTCTGTGGGGGGGAGGGGGGGCGGGTGCTGGGTAGGCGTGTGGAAAACAAATGCATCACCATCACCTCGGTTTCTGAGTACCTGAGTCTGTCAACATGTCCAATATACCATCATGTGAGGCCAGAGCAGCACATTCCACACTAGCTTATTTGAACATCAGACCTGTGTTTTGTTATTTCATTTGGCAGGCAGACTGGAAATCATCCGCTGTGAGTGGACCACATCTGCGATAGAGGGGACGTGGTACCTTCTAGAAAGATTGGCTTCACAGCAAAAGTGAAGGATGAGTGGGCCTGGTTCTGTTCAACAAACACTTGAACACAGGTGGTAGCACAGACCAAATGAAAAGAAAAGATAGATGGCCAGATCGAATACACACAAGGAAAATGTAACAGAACTGTCATGGGGGTGCCTGCCCTGCCTGGTTGTGCCGCAGCTTGTTATGGTAGAGGTGATCTTGGTTTTCAAGATCACAGGTCAAAGTCACAGTCTCGGTTATAAGATGTGCTTCAGCTCGTTCATATGTGCCGGTAAATCCCTAACACATCCAATAAAAGCCAGAGAAACAACTCCGCCTAGCAACGCCTAGCAACACCTCATTCCGCCTCCCGTGTTTTGCAACGCGATCAATGGCACCTCCATCGCCGCCACGCGAAAACAGCGTCTCGAGCCCAGGAGATAATGACCTTACACGGGAAGCTCGAACCTGTCAGAGTGGGCGGAGAGCCAGCCATAACTCACGCCGCACTGACAGCCGAACGTGCCTGTCCATGCAAAAACAATATCAGGCTGGCTGGTCGAGGCCTGTCCTGGATGCAGAGAGTGCATTAGCGGAGTTACTGTGGCTGGCGATTAGGGACAGAGTTGGCACGCCCACCAGCCCAGCCAGCAGCAGCCAGTAATCACAGGGAAGACCCGTGTTGCAGCAGCCGTGATGACTAACCCTGCCCTCAGACGCTATGCCTGGACCAGCTGTGCTGCGCTGGGGCAGACGGCTGGAGAAAGAGATTTGTGCAAAGTCTTCTTAGTCACTCTGTCTGGAGTCTTTTTTGCGTCTGTCATCGCCGGTGAGCTCCTCGCTCACTCATCTGTCTGATGTGGGGGTTGCTTGATGTCTTCTTCGCGTTCAGTCAACAACAAAATGACAGGGCATGACGGAAACGAGACATGTTCGCTCACAGTGATTGGGCGTGCCTCTTGACTGGCTCACAGTGATTGGGCGTGCCTCTTGACTGGCTTAACATGGCACGAAACACAGTCCGAGGACGTGTAGCTTGTAGTGAATACGCCATTATAGACTCACGTACTATTGATGGTTCATCTACAATAGAAGAACGCGTTGATCCTTTAAATGACAGACCACCCAGCCAAATCTAGTACTTCTGTGTTTTATTAGCCTACGGAAACAGTAACTGATTGTGATTAATGACTAGTGTGCATGCAAAGAGAAACTCAATGACTCTTTGGGGGTTTCTGATATCACTGCATAAAAGATTATATCACACGCTTTTCAGACTATTTTAAAGTTGGTTTGCCACAACTCCTTGCTTGTACCAATCTGTTCTGATCAAAACTGTAACAATGATTTATTATAATGTGTCAGGTAGAGGCTGTTTGCGATGCTAAAACTCATTGGAGTCTTACACAGTATCCACACATGGTTGGACATTAGGCAAAACAGCAAGAGAATAGCTGGAATATTCCCAGAGTCAAACAAATGCAGCTTTCTCTCTCTCTCCCCCCCCACACCCCGCCCCGAACCCCCCCCCCCCCAACCCCCCTAGCCTCCCCAGTAGGAAGAAGTTGCTGATTTCAAATGGCCGCAGCCCTCCCTGTGCTGAGTGATATGCTACCTGCTGAAACAAAGACCTCTCTCAGGTGTCCGGCCGAACCCAGAGCAGCACAGTCTGCCCTGCCCTGCCAAGACAAAGCCAGAGGGTCCTTTGTATGTGTCCCTCCCTCTCCAGCAGGCCTGTGAAGGACCATAATCACTGGGCAGAAATCGGCTTCTCTCCCAGGCAAAGTGCCCACCACCA
Source organism: Thaleichthys pacificus (assembly GCA_023658055.1). NCBI lineage: Eukaryota > Metazoa > Chordata > Actinopteri > Osmeriformes > Osmeridae > Thaleichthys > Thaleichthys pacificus. The sequence continues at coordinate 17,298,075 of CM042869.1, read as the reverse complement.
CTGTAATATCTGCTGGGCAGAAAGGCAGGCTCTGTTTACCTAGAAAGCAGTCCCTTCTCCTCGTCAACGGTGTTGTTTGAATGACAGCGTGGCCGTAACAGGGTGAGACTGACAGAAATGAAAGTGGGTTCTCTCGTTGGTCCCTTCTCTCAGCTGGTGGAGTACTGGCTAAGCTGTACTGCCCACAGCTTTTTGACCTCTCACCCAGGAAGCAGAACAGCTGTGGTGCTTAAGATTAGCTGTTTGTTGTTGACATGTGTTGAGCACCACCAAGAGCTTCTGGTTACATTTACTCTGAGACTGCTCTAGATTTTTGAACAGTCGGTTTTGTGAGGGGAATACAAACTATCCGTTAAAAGCTTCTGGAGTGAATTAAATTATTGTTGTGAATTAAACATTCCTTGGCATCAAGATCCAATCTTAATTTCATAGTGGGGAACATGAATACATGTGTGGTAAGACCTCACATTTTACACTTAGTGACTGAACACGGTGTACCTATCATTATAAATTATACCTGTAATATTATTTCATGGTAATTATACCTTGAAATTAAATTCAGCTGCCTACAGTTTTTATGATTTATCAGGTAATAACTTTCTAAAGGACCGTGGCAATGAAAAAATATTACTTGTAATAATTATGATGTTAGTATGGAGAATCACCTTCTTTCTTCAGGAGTTTACTTTGTTAATATTTATATTGAAACAGTATGCAATTAGACTAACCCAGAAGTGAGCTTGATGAATCTTATCAATACAATATAGAGACTTAAAACTTGTATAAACTTAAGTATAGATATATGAGGGATTGACTAATATAACGTAAGGGACAGACAACCATTAAGGTAATTTATTAAAAAAATATTTCAAAGTCAAAGCTTGTGTAAAGACATGCCAAGCAATAATCTTTTGGAAGTATCACAGCAGGTCAATAATGTGCAATAAATCTATGATAAGGAAACATGCCTTGTCATTAGAGAATCACGGAGGGTACTTTTTCCTAATTGCTCCATTAAAAGAATAATAATTTCTCTTTTAGGTTCAAAGCAAGACGTGCCATGGCCTTGTGGTGAGGTTACTGCAAGTTTTTGAAAATGACAAACTAAGGAAACGGTTCAATAAAACTCAGCACAGGCCGAAATGAACGATGAATCATCTCTCTGTGCGTGGAACGAACAGAGCCTGTGGAAAGTATTGAAATGTGAGGGTGGAATAAGAAAGGCAGTCAGGCTCTTTGAAGTCGGCAGGCTGATTTAAGTTTGGAGTTCAGTCAGGCACAAATGCTCCATCTTTTCAAAAAAATAAAAAAATCTTCTGAATTGTATTTTTCTTTTCTCAAATGAAAAGCAGGTATAGTGAAAATAAGGTTCTGGAAAACATTCCTGTAAAAGGAGAAGAAAAGGACGTTGCCTAATCTATTACAATTGAAAATGTGCCCGGGTCAAATAAATTCTCTGCCTCCACACCGAACTAATCAGTAGTCAATGTCCTGAATGACTTTTGTGTTGTCTCTTAAAATGTCTGGCCTAACACAACTGCCATTAATCAAACTGCACAATTAAAAAGCTGTCCCAGCATGTTCTTTGTTTATCAATCTGAATGGTCTGTCCAGTCATTTATTTCAGTATCTAACTACCTTGTTGGGCCAAGCAGATCCAGTATGGATGCAGTGCCCTAGAGAGAGAAGCCACAATGAACGAGTGGGGGAGAGATATTCTACACCAACAGGACCACCAGCAATGAAAGAAGCACACACACACACACAAACCTTTAAATAGAAGACACAATCTCTTGACAATCACCAAAAAGGATAACAAATCCAACAGAAATTTGGCTAAGAAGGCAGCTTACTATTTGTGCATACAGAGGATTTACTGGGAGCAAGCCTCCTCAATTGAGAGATCAAGTAAAACATGTTGATAAAGATAGGCCAGGTGTCACTTTTTTAAGCTTTTGTGTATTGGCCAAAGGCTTAGCCATTACAGTAATTGGTGATTTTTCCATGTTAGACAGTCAGGAAGAAGCTTAACACTAAGTGGGAGGCCTGGACAATCGTTTGCTTTCATGGTCGTAGAAACCCTTCCCAAACCACATCCCAATTACTCAGTTCACAATGACAGACAGCGGCTTTTACCTCTCTTTGTGTCGCACGATGTGTTTTCTTAGCTAAACCAAATCCACTTTGTCGCCAGTTAATTGGAAGATGTTGTCTTATTATCATGTAAATAACAGGAATGTTCACACAATTTAAAACAAGCTACCTTCAGTAAGCTTGAGGTAACAAACTAACTAGAACCTCGATGACAGTCTGGAAAACCTGTGTCCTCTTGTCTAAATCAAGCCCCGTTACTACATAATGCTGGAAGTCTAGCAAGGGGAACACTAGGAAGGCCAAATCTGAATAAATGTATAATAGCTTGCATTGCAAGCATATATATATCCAATGACTCCTGAATACTTGATTGAATATCTCCCAGCCTTCCTGATAATCCAGAGCCGTATCCCACAACTGAGAACTTGTCAAGTTTAGTGGTCTTTCAGCAAAGTGTAACTGTAATTTTGGCAGTATCCTATCGTAACTCACTCGTGCGACAGAGAGGATTGGGAGGAATCAATGAATTTAATTATTTCAGTCTCTGAGGATATTTGCTCTTCCAAGTTTCACTTAAATAGAATGTGTACGTATTCTCTAGGGGGAACACTTCCAACAACACCACCAAGACTCTCTGGAAAAAAATATAATTTAAAACCAAAAGTTGTAGTCAGCCTAAGTGTCACATAAGACACTCAAAAATAACTTATTGTAGCAGAAAATAATGAACGGTGTACAACAAAAAAACATAATCTAAAAAGACTCTAAAAAGTCTAGTAGGCTACAACCAAATAATAAAAAGTTTCAAATGACTGCAACTACTGAAGCACAAGGTTACCCAGGCAATTAATGCTGCATGTGCCTAAAATCAACTTATTTTAGTGTCCAAGGACACTGTAAAAAGCCAAACAAGGACCACGGCAGTAACCCCCCCACTCCCCCTTTTCTGAAAGGTCGCCTGGGCAACGAGACAAGGAAGTGAGAGGTGTTTGAAGAACCATGGCCACATCTCCCAGTCACACCATCTCTTCCCCAGCCCAGATGTGGCGCCCATCTGCTCCAGAACCTATCCCAGTGTCCTGCCCCTCTCTTCGTGGCGCAATAACATTTTACTGTTGTTTTATACCAAATCATTAAAAGCAGCCCAGCAGATGGCTGTCATATATCCCCACTGCTTTGATAAAAAGGGTGGTGGTACAGATTGGCGTACAGGAGGGAGGTGAGAAGCACAGCTGAGGACATTAGCAGGTGTGCAAGACGAAACCGAGCCATGGTCAGACCGCAAGGCTTTGAGGCGACAGCTATGATGGTCAAAAGGTCATCCATAATTACTAGCAGCCTTTTCAGGCTACGTGGCTACTGCAGTTTGGGGCATTTTGGATTTTTCTTCTCCAAGCTGACGTGGTCTGACTCAAACTCATTATGATTTCCAAGTGTGATGATCTGAATAGAGGGGAGGGAGTGAAGCTGGGGGTTGAAGACATAATTAGTTCCCCTCACTGCAGGAGACAGTATGCTGATGAGACAATGGAATAATGGAAAAAAACGACCTGTCAATCTCCCCCCCCTATTCTTTTATCTCACAAAACACGATTGAGCAATCCTTACAGACCTGAAAAAAGTCTCTGGTACAGAAATAAAACAACAAAAAAGTTCTGCCAATTGTTTCCCCGTAAGACAATTTGCAATTCTCCATAGGCATGAATTGAAAGGGAGAGAGTGTGGGAGAAAAAAAAATCTGAAAAATAACAAGTTGTTTACTTGCAATCATGTTTCGGGTCATGTTCAACACACAATTGTCTAAATAAAATGGTATAGTAGTTGTGGTGACAAGCTGAACTATGCTGCAAAAATCTAATGACTTGGGCTGACAGTCCTGTTTTTCAGTGTGACATATGGAATTTTACCTGTCACACCACGGAAAAACAACCTGGTCTCTAGGATGTCCTTCCACCACTTGAACTAGGCTGGGAAAATACCCTCGGTTACAGAGACAAGCGATCAAGGTCTCAGAATCAGGTTAGCTCGAAGCTTTGGCAATGTTGTTTTTTAGCGTCCAGCAGGAGACTTTGCCACTATTGGGCACCTATTACATGCATCACTTTTTAGGTTTTATTGCAAAAGTCCTTTAACTCCTTCGACAGGAAATGAAACACTTGAATGCTCACGCTACAACCTGCCAGGGCCTCTCCCAGCTGAGCTATGTAACATGGAGAAGCATATGTGCCATATAAACAGCGTCTGGGAGGCACAGGTGCACGCTTCTGTGGGGGGTGCGGGAGGGTTTGCCAGAGAGAGACATAGAGTGTGAGTGTTTTGGTGAATACTGGGGCCTTAAAGCCGTTTAAGGAGAAGCGCCACATGTGAGCGTTCGAAAGTCGGCACCACAGCGTAACGTCGCATAGATGGGATTCGAAGATTCCAATCGGATATTTTCAGATCGACAAAAACGACATTACAAACACCTGGAAGAAAGTGTCCCTCATTTAGGGTTGAGGACGTTGGCAACCCTAAATGCTAGGTAACTTAGCCCAGCAGATAACTAAGTTAGCTAGCTATCGTTTCGTAAAAATAACTTGAGCTGTGGGGACCATTGTAAATATTTGGAACACTCTATTTAAAGTCAGCAACAAAAAAAAACATTCTCTGCATACCAGTTCGCTCTACTCTCTACTCACCGTTTGAGAGGCAGAATGGCTCTTCTGAAGGAAGACTGCCAAAGAGGAATTCTTAGACGTAGGCGTACCTATGTTGAAAATGGCTAAGCAGCCCATAGGCTATCGTGGAGGCATACAACTATTCACTAATAAATATGTATCTCATATGGTAATCACTTTGTATTCGTATAGATAAGGGTTTCATACTTATGCAAAATCAATTTCCGAAATAAAGAGGTACACAATAAGTGCCGCCTCATTAAAAGCAAGGCACTGCCACATTGGCAGACCCATTCCTTCGCAAACAATGCAAGCATTGTCTGTGAACCTGAAACCATTATGTGCCATGAGGCCTATTTTTTTTTATCAAAGCTAAATATATTTTCATTACCGTGCCTTTCTTCTCAGGTCATGCTTTTATTTATCCTACTCTGCCGGACTGACTACTTCAATTAGTGCCTGCCATTCAAAGAAACTCATTAATAGGTGTCCTGCAAACTGGAAATGAAAATATATTAGACTTCCATTTTGGTCGTCAATGACATTTCTCAAGAAGACATCTGCTCTTCATCAGGACATTCATTTCGTTGAGCTCATAATCTTTCTGACAAGGCACTTTCCTGTAGAACAGCGTGCAGGCAGGAGTGGTAGTGTATTGAGCCTTTAAAAGATTCTATTTTTTCTCTCTCAGGCATGAACGTAGGCATGAAAATGTTTCACAATAGATTGAGTTGCTATGTTACGAAGGTAAACAACAGATTGATTGGGGGAAAAAAAACTTTGCCTCAAACTCAGTTTGCTACTTCACAGGAGTCTAAATAATTAAAGCTTTCTCCATCTCTACTTCTGGGAGACACAGAGAAGAAGATGAAACTGAATAAGAATCAGCATACCCCTTTTAACTTCAACAGATTCCCAGCTGAGCAAAAACATCATGATCTTTATAAAGTTGCAACTTTTTCAGTTGTTTTCACCACACGTATCAAATGATACAATTTTCTACAAATGTTAACACATAACTTCACACCATAACAATAATACACTCGTATTGAGAGGATTGACAGATTACTCACTGACAGGAGGGTCACTGATTTGTCAAACATCTAAATTAGCATTTTGTGGGTTTCACCACTTTCCAAGACAAGTCTAGAAATGTGTGTGTGTGTGTGCATAATCGTGTGTCTCTGTATGAGAGAGTCCACTTCCCCAAGACAGAGAATCAGACTGTCATTCTGACAGAGAGCGTGAAGCGCTTAAACTCCAGTGTTCCTAGAGAAAGACCCTTTGCCACTGTCTGTCCAACGGCTGTGCTGGGGAACAGCTCAAGGGGAAAGCAGGAACAGGGGCTTGTGTGAGAGAGGGCTCATTCAAGCACAGCAGATTCAGGGGGATTTAAGGGGCTCGTCTGCCAGCAATAAAAGGCTGAAACAGGATACTTGGGGAGATTAATTACCTAGATAGGCCACGATAATGCCATTTAAATGGGAAAGTAATTAAAGTGCACCTTCCATGAAAATTATTCATTGCTGACGGATTGGGTGACAGACAAATCAGGAGGCATTTACAGAAAGCTACAGGTTAAGTGTTGAGAGCTTGTGCTCTGAGACCACCACCGTTTTATTGCAGCTGTTGAATCTCACTGCTTTGCCCAGCTCTCATCAAATTACTGTGTGTGGAGTCTGAGAAAAAAACGAGAGAGAAAAGACTGGACTCTCAGGTAACGTAAAACCACTGACAAATGCTACAAAGGAGGATCTAGCTTAACTAGAAAATGACACCGCCTGGCACTGGTCAGTGGGGACTCCTTGGAATCAATCAATCCATTCTGTTTAGGCCACCATGACAGATTGGGGTGTAAAATGAATCCATCAATGGCATTATGGTTCCCAAAAGTGTTAATCTCACAGATGTATTGAACAGCCACCATTTTGTGATAATCAAGTGTCAATAAAGTGACCATTTAGATTACCTCTGGGTCAGAGACTATCAGCTAGTCCGAACACTCAGTGATCTCTTTCTTCAACACGTACTGTACATAAATGCTTATTTTAAGGGACGACGGAATAGCCATCAAAACAGATACTCGTCCTCTGCGTCGAAGATGACTGACAGCACAGCGTCAGGAAGGCATGTCTTCAGCAGCCAGGCAACACTGTTGAAAGGGGGATATTTGCTTCTCACGCAAAGCTAGGGCAGCGAAGCTTTTCAGATCAAAGTGAAATGCTTAGCTTACATTCATGCGTGCAAGAATGCATTTTTTTCACAGAGGAAAATGGTTGCAAAAGGAATCGCCTGTTGTTCCCTTTGAATGTTTAAATAGGTTTCTACAAGAAGGGGCTCCAATCTCCTTTTAAGTATAGTGACTTACACAACAATAGACCCAATGGAACACCAAAAAAGAGGAGCCAGATGGAAACCTTTTTATCTCCACTCATTGATCTGTAACTTCTGATGATCGTCCTTCTGAGAGACAAAACTGTACTTCAACAGGTTATCATGTCTTCCTCAGCTATTAACTGCACAGTCTTGGCCCCCAAAATTGCCAAAATGCAGAACTCCATTTCTAAATGCAATTCATCAAGGTTATTTATAATAGTACCTTGAACTACGATATGAATGAGTGAATATCTATATTCTAATCGAACTAACGCCTAAGGTATCAGAGGGTCTTTGAGCACAGCGCAACGATTATGGAGGTAACCATTATGATGCAACCTGTTCAGTGCTCCTGGCTAACACAAACAGTCTGCATTAAAATCAATTTCCACAGCTTACCCTTCTCTCTCTCGCTCTCTCTCTCTCTCTCTCTCTCTCTCTCTCTCTCTCTCTCTCTCTCTCTCTCTCTCTCTGTCTCTCTATGAAATGTAAATGTATCTCGCTTCTCACACTGAAACAACATTCCACTATTCAGTCACTTAACGTTCTGCGACACACACAGAATGTGCTATGGCCATCCCCTTAACCAATTTCAATCTTATTTCTGTCCCGTTCTTCACAGTGGATTTTCTGGCCCAGAGATTTGAAAACTCTCTTGAATAAATATTAATTCTCGTTCCACGGAGCGTTCCCACTCAGTAGCACATAGAAGAACAAAAGGCCTTGTTTACAAGCGTGCTGCATCAGAGCTATAGCAGGGCACCTAGGAGGGTGGCATTGTAGACTTGTCAACTGACAATAGAGCAGTGATTGAAACACTCTCCCGTATAACTTCCCAAGGAAGTCTAGCTGAACAAGAAACTCAAATCATCAAGATGACAAATTTCCCCTCACCTGCGGTGGTGAGGGGGAGGGAACAAAAAAATCTAGCAAAAAGGAACACAGTGGATTCCAACAGTTGCTATTTAAACTAATTTAAGACAGAGCTGAGAGGTAATTAGGTTTCAGAGAACAATAAGCACTTAGAATCAGGTACAGACTTAGCCCTACTCCAGACGTTTCCTTTGGTATAATTGGGGAAGGGGAGGGGGGATGAATTCTTCATCAGATGGGTCACCATCTGCATCCGCCATGTTCGTCTCCCTACAGCCCCGGTTCCTACGCACAGACTGATTATCATGCAGGAGCAGAGAGGTGCTGGGAAGAGGGTCTCTCCTCTCTTTAAGGCTGTTCTGAGCTATGATTCCTTCCTCCATCCCAGGAAAGGTTAATCAATTCTGGATGATGAGCCGTAAAGGGTTTAATAATGCAGTCATTCTTTAACGAGCGGACCTGCATACTTGCACAGGAAAGACCCATTGTTTTAGGCCACGGCAACGTTCCAATTACAAAGCACTCAAGCATTCCCTAACGGCCGAAGGAGAAAGGGACACACAGAAACTCGTGACCAATGAGAAGGGCCTTACATATCGAGGTTCTTGTCTGCGGTGCTGTGTGTGCAAAAACCTAGTCAGGGGATCTTCTACTGAAATTAAGACCTCATCAACTACGTGTTTGCATTCGTACCAAAGAGTAATCTCAATGATAGTGAAATTCATCAATAGTTGCTTTTCGAGAACGTGACAATATGGAAGTTCAGATATCTGCAAAAAAAAAAAAAAAAAAAAAAAAGGAATGTAAAAAAAAAAAAAAGAAGAAAAAAGGACTGCTTAATGTGAACTTCGAGTAGCAAATCTTTCAGCGAGACTGAAACGTTGTCTTTCCATTATCCCGGGGAACGCCTTCCTCTATTTCACAATGGCTGGCGGCTAAATATTCTGCAGGGTTAACATAGCAATTGTTTATTGTCAACATGCCACGTGTAATTATAAGTCGCTCCGAGAGAGCATGTGTTAATTGTTTTTTTCCTCTCTACGTCCTTGTGTCCTTGATGAGGCCACCCTCGGCACATTCCAGCGTATGTCTCTGTCACGAATCGTGTCATCCAACATACATCATCCGTTAGCCGAGGTGTCCTCAGCTGGCTAGCAAGCCTCTCTGTCTAACCTCTTGGCTCCTTTGGCAAGGTTGTCTTGATATTACCTTCTCTAAATTACTTGTTTGCTTATTGTTCTTTCTGAAGGCATGTGCTACGCTGTTCAGCTGGTTGTTAGAGAAAGCTCCAGGCAGTGTACAGTTATAGAATAGGAAGGAAAAGTCCAATCTGAACCTATAGACTCAACGTTGCTACTAGTGAACTGAAATAGCTTCCAATTATAGCATTTAGTTCAGTTCTAGATTTATTAACTAGTCTAGCGACTTTGTGCTACTTTGGCCATCTCCGTTTTCGTTGTTGAGCAACAGTAAAATAGCAGCAGCTATACGGACCATAGTCAGTACGGCCTGTTAGCCCACTCAGTTTTATAGGTGCCCAAGTATGAAAGACCAATCTTGTTTTTTGAGTACATGGAAAGGACGAATCAAAAAATAGTTTTAAGGAGGGTGCCACCACAACATATAACATCTGATGGATGCCGGTCTCCTATGAGAGTGAAGGACATGCACTGCTTCTCAAAGCAGTTATCATCATCATCACCAGTCAGGAAGGCTCGACTAATAATGTTTGCAGCCTTAGCGCTTAACACGCACATTAAATTGATGTGTAATGTGCCAAATATAAATGTTATGGATAACATCAACCTACAATCATTAAGGCCAAGTGGCATCATTAGAGTAGTTAAGATGTGAGGCGTCCAAATATTAAACTGCACTGCATATACTCCATGAGCCACATATTATACAAAGTGCAGAAGATTATTAACATTAAACACTAAACTGTATCCTGAATTTTTTTTCTCCCCATACTGTGTATTAGGAAACATTAAAAGACTAAGGAAATTTTGATGAAAATATACACTCATAAAAAGCAATTCCAGCCCACACCAGCATACAGCAGTGGAATTTGAAAGTTCAACAAATTTAACAAAAGTAATAAAAAAAGAGTTTATGAGCAGTAGATGAAGGGGGGGGGGGGGGGGGATCTAGCTGTATTTCTACTGATGCCATTTTCTATCCAGTCAGCCTGCTTACCTGCTTGACTGGTGGCGATGCTGACGGCGGCGAAGAGGCGCTGCGTACGGCTGAGGTCCGACACACCGTTGACCGCCTCCACCTCAAAGGTGTAGTTGGCGTGTGCCAGGAGATCCATCACCGTCACATAGGCTGTCCACTAATCCTGCCTGCTGGGGCGAGTACCCCACGTGGCCTCCGCACGGGACGCACTCCTCCGGCTCCCAGCTGCACCGCTGGCACATAATCCTGTAGGTGACGTCGTTACGGCCCCCGGTGTCGGCTGGCGGACTCCACTCCAGGCTGACGGTGGTCTGGTTGATGTTGTAGACCAGGTTCTGTGGCGCAGAGGGAGGGCCTGTCAGGGTGGACAAGGAGGGAGCCAGAGTTAAATAACAGAGTGCCAAAGAAAGTGACAACCCACCGTGTTGCACTGACTGGATCTGCGGTTTCGCCGTTCTTTGGCAATGCCATGGGACGTGCCAACTCTGTACCCCTCCGAGCCAAACACAGACACTCAATTATAATAGAAGTCAGATCCTGAAAAAGTAGTTCAGGTGTGCCGTGAAGGAGGCGAACCCGGGCCATGCCAAGGTCGAGTCTGCGCGGCGCAGCAATTTATGGGATCTATTAATACTGCTTCAGACATTTAAATACTTTGGACCCGTGTTTGGAAGACATGTTGGTTTTGTAGCAATTTATTCTGTTGTAAGTCTCCTCATTCTGAAACGGATAGAGAAAAAGTGATTTGAGACTGTCTGACAGATATAAGGTACTTGCTCTCTTTCTGTCTTCCGAAAAAACGATTATACTCTAGTGTGACTGGGCTTTTTTTCAATGAACCGAGGAGGCTGTACACATAAAGTTGATGTTTTTGGAAGAAACAAAAAAAGGTTGACGAAAGTGTCTCCTCACAGAATTTACTGGCGAGATTAAAATCAAAGTTATTGTTTCACAATAGCTGCCCTGTGCAATACCACAGAAGCTAAAACCACCACACACCCTATGAAGTCCCAAACCTCCACACGCAACACAAACAGCTCACTGTGAATAGCTGCGGAGTGGAACTCAAAACGTAAAATAATGATTCATCGCATAAAATAATGATTCATAAAATCGCTACGTCTATCATTCAATCGCTAGGCTCAGTTTTTCACGACCCAGATGTGTTTAAACTGAATGTGAAAGAAACCGAGTGCTTGTTTTATTTCCTCCTAATGCAGAATAGATGATGGTCTCTTTATGTTGGTTTAGGAGCACAGTTAAAACACATTTCATTCTTTCACAGAATAAAACTGAGCCGTTTCATTTCCATTTCAATGCTACGTCTAGTAAACCCTGGAAAAAGACTCATCGGCCCCCATTTAATTTGACACATTTGCTTACAAATAGGTAATAAATATGCATGGACCAAAAACTACAATCACAGCATTCTGACTCATTAATACAGCACTTAGTTCCTTCCCTCGTTGCTCCCGTTAGGAAGAGCGGGTCAGGGGGAGGCATCCATATTCATGGTTGTCGAGGGAGATGCCGCAGAGACGTTGAGCTCTGTGAAGATGAAAGAGCCACCTGTGGTAGGTGAAGAGGAGGCAGGCGACTCAGCCATGTCACTGACACTCAACCCTCTCTCTTAATCCTCTCCAGGGACAAAGACACACACACACACTCCTCTTCAAGGGGTGCTTTGCCTGCTTCTCCATGGCCACGGTTACCAATGATAATATCTCATATTGCTCTCCCGCTCTCATTTGGGTCTCAGGTGTCAGAGATCAAGGCAGTGATTTCTCGGATATGAGCAGCAGGAGGAAATAACATTAGAATGAAACCTGGATAGATGTGGCCTGCGTCATTGTCCTGTTTTTTCTTTATTTTGGAGATTAGCTACAGTACACTGTGGCCTTCCTCTCCCGGTCCTTCCGCAATACACTTTATTTGCTGTTCCACTGCCTTTCTTTCTGCAAGAGGAAGAGTACTCTAACTCTGTGCTGGTGGATCCGTAGTTCTAACCCCCCCCCCCCTCACACACACACACACACACACACACACACGCACCTGCAGCTCACAGACGCGACACAACCTCAGCCTACATCGTCTGTCTGCTGAACCTCGTAGCTCCAGGGCTTGTCGCTCTCTCTTTCTGTCTCTCACTCTCCCTCTCTCGTTCTGTCTTATCTCTTCATGTTTTCCCCTCTCACCCCTCTTCCCAGTGAAGTTTCATTTCACGGATTAGCCTTCCATAGCCCTCACAGTCTGAAACGTCTCAATCACATACTTGCTTCTCTCCAACACTGCATCGGGCTGTGTGGGGGTGTGTGTGTGTGTCCTTTCACCTCCTTCGGATGCTGTAATACAGCTCACTTTCCAGACACTGAGTGAACCTGTGATTTCCGTGCTGTATGACTGTCCCTGACAGCACATTCTCACTCCTCATTGCCACCACATCACCCATACAGGCCAAAAGATCGCTTCTGAATCAAACAGATTTACCAATTACTTCATATTAAAAGAGCCACGTCTAACTCTTTAGTTTGAGGGCTAGACTTCTATTTAGGTCATCCTGCTGAGCCTGTCTCTAAGACCTGAGTAAATCCGCTCTTAGGAGAGAAGAATCCAGCGCTTATCTGCTCTGAGAGGTGCTCTAGGCTGTTCCAGCCTTACACGGCCTATTAGAAGTCTGCTCACTAATTGGAGGACTGGGAGGAAAGGGCTGGCTGGGGTGACTGGTATTCAAATCACCCATGAGGTAATCCCTAATCTACAAACGTGTGGAATGACCCTTCACCCCACCCTTACATTCTGGATGCCGCAAAAACCTGTAGGAGTCAAGCCATGCGGAAGGAGAGGGGGGAGTAGAGGGGTGGCAGGGTTGGGGCAGCCAGGGGGGAGGGGAGTAGGGGGTGGCAGGGTTGGGAGCCAGGGGGGGAGGGGGAGTAGAGGGGTGGCAGGGTTGGGGCAGCCAGGGGGGGGGGGGGGAGTAGAGGGGTGGCAGGGTTGGGGCAGAGGGGGTAGGGAGGAGGGGGAGTAGAGGGGTGGCAGGGTTAGGACAGTCAGGGGTGGGGGGAGTAGAGGGGTGGCAGGTTAGGACAGTCAGGGGTGGGGGGAGTAGAGGGGTGGCAGGTTGGGGCAGCCAGGGGAGGGGGTTGTGATAGGAGAAGGGCCTTCTGCGTTCCTCTGCACCCCGGCCGTCCCTAGCAACTACAGGCAGGATGGACACTTCGAGGGATGTCAACTTGTTGAGGTGGCAGATTTTAGCAGACCAGTGTGGGGCGGGAGCGGGGAGGGGGGCTAGGAGAGGGGGGCTGGGGGAGGGGGGGGGAGAGGGGGGGAGAGGGGGTGCTCACAACTGCCCTTTTCAGACCCTGCTAGGGCCAGCACTGCTCACAGCTGTCGCATGATTGATGCCCACTCCCGGACCTGTCAACGTCTCTCGTCTTCTCTCGGCTTCTGGAAAAATGCTCCCAGCCCTCCACACATACCTCATTATCTCATGGGTTTGCATAAGAAAGGAGAGAGCAAATATTGTATACAACATTTAAAAAAAAAACTATCTTCCCCCCCTCCTCGACATGCCATATGTGCAACAATGCATCTGCTAACATCTCCCTTGGTTTTCAATCAGCACTAGCATGCTACGTACCTCTGTACTAATGTCCACATCTTTATCTCTTTTCTCTCCCCAATCGGAGCCTGAGAGGCATAATCCCTGCTGCAGCAGAGATCTGTCTCACTGTTTGTCTAAGGACTAAGATATGGGAGCTTTACAAACTCCATTTAAAAATCTGCCAATCAAACTATTTGCTCAAACAGCATAAATTCACTTTCAATTGCTATACAGTTCCAGTCCAATTCAACCCCCCACTAAGAAAAATCGAATGACCATTGGTCACAACAAATTAGTCCAATATGAGGTGATGTTGTAGATTGTTGATGACAGTCTGATATCAGTAATCGTGAGCAGGAAACAAATGCAACCAAATACCAGTGGAACTGCAACCACACTGATTATGTAACGTAACTCGTAGCCACGAGGGGGCCTGGGGGGGGGGGGGGGGCCTAGGCTATGTCTGATTGCTTAAAAAAATTAAATATGATATTGTTGATTGATTTTGTAAAAATGTTTGCGGCCCCTTCATTTTAAGATGGGACCCGCAAACATTTTTGTTCTGGCTACGCTACTGACAGAAAGTAACAACAAGTATATGTTTGGTTCTCCTTCTACAGAAGAACTCTTGCGGTTTGCCCTTGGTCAATGTAACAAGCAATTGCAGAGCAATAAAGAGAGTGTTTTCATCTCCAGACAGTAAAACTACCTCCGGGCTGAAAAGGACAGACTTATGGATTCGTCTTTCATGAAATGATCTGAGTGGTTTTACAAGTGATGGTGGGAATGTTAGTTTCCCTCCGGTTGCTGACTTTGGGTGTCGAGTGTTCAGAGAGACAATGTGTTCTGTCCTTGTTTGACTCGTAAATGGAGATTAGACAGAGACATTTAGGCACAAGTTCAACCAAGAAGACCGTAAGACGTTTTAAGCGAACGATAAGCTAATTTACTCCTGATAAATCAGCCTGTCAGACAGTAACCGTTTCTCCAGATCCCTTATTAGCAGAGTCCTTGCTTGCACCAGCCTCCAAAGCTGTTACTTTAGCTTAAGTCTAATTTCTTTGTCCTAGTGTCCTCTCTCTCTCTCTACCTCCCCCCCCCCTCTCACTGTCTTTATACCCCACTCTCTCTTTCTCGCTCTCGCTCTCTCTCTGTCTCTCTTTCCCTCTCTCTCTCAGTCTTTGTGGAGCTTGGAAGCTGCCGTAGCTAAAGTGGGGGCAGTGCTAAAAACAGCCGGTGGCAGGTCCCGAATGAACCTGTTTGGAAACAGATTTGAGAGCAAATGAGTCCCGCCTTCTAAAATGAATCCCCTGGCCAGTGTAAACAAGTCATCAACGCATGTCACATAATTGCAACATTGGCCAGGACACACTGAAGACAGAGGGTACTGCCTGGTTTGTCGCTGACTGTAATTGCAATCTTTGAGACAGGAAATGGCAAATTGCTCCTCTGATCATTAGCTACCAGCGAAGCTGTAGAGAAACGTACACACACACACAGACATGCAGACGCACAGACGCACAGACACACACACAGACAGACACGCAGGCACACACAAACATAATTATAAAGACTTATTGTGAAGCTGGGCAGCAGCATGGCTCTGGAACGGAAGAGGAACAGATTTCTTTGTGTGTGTGTGTGTGTGAGTGTGTGTGTGTGTGTGTGTATGAGTGAGTGAGTGTGTGTGTGTGTGTGTGTGGCGGGGCGGAGCGGGGTACAGGCTACAGAACGCCACGGTACTTACGGGTACAGGCTACAGACGGTGAGTCGATGGGAGCCCGGTAGTAACCGTCCTCACAGTCGCAGCGCCCGGAACCCTCCCGGTCGTTGAAGCTGTGTGCAGGGCAGCGGAGCACTGGAGGTCCTGGGACGACGACTTGTAGAACCCACGGCCACAGGCTAGGGGTAGAGATGGAGGGAGAGAGGAGAGAGAGAGAAGGAGAGAGAGGGGGAGAGAGAGAGAGAGTAGAGAAGGAGGGGGGAGAGAGAGAGAGAGAGAGAGAGGGGGAGAGAGAGGGGGAGAGAGAGGGTTAGAGATGGAGGGAGAGAGGAGAGAAGGAGAGAGTAGAGAAGGAGGGGGAGAGAGAGAGAGTAGAGAAGGAGGGGGAGAGAGAGAGAAAGAGAAGGAGAGAGAGGGGGAGAGAAGGAGGGGGAGGGGGAGAGAAGGAGGGGGAGGGAGAGAGAGAGAGAGGTTTTGGTTCACACTTGAATTCTCATTATAAAAGAGGGCATGATAAAACAGACCATTACACTTGTGTTCCTGCGTGAGGACTGTGTGGAGCAGCCCACCCCTCAGGCTTCATCACCAGGCTTCACTGAGACTCTTAAAACACATCACTAATGTCGTGCCAAAGCATTCACAGAGGTAAAAAAAACCTGCGGCTTATTAACTAGGGAGCAGAAGATGGGCTTTATTGAAATCTGTTGGGTCCCACGATCGGTAGATTAGTGATTTTATTTTTAAATAAAAAGTGTCTTCAGGGAAATGTCCTAAAAAAGGCGCACTGTGCCAAGTGTTAAGATAACAAAATGATTACAGACAAGGTTAGAGAAAACTAAATGAAAATGTCACCTTCCATTTTGTAGAAACTAAAATGTAATATGTTATATAAATGCATATCTTTGCACATATTCAAGGGGGAAAGAGGGTAAGCTTATGTTTTAAATGAATCAATTACAATTTGGTGTATTAAATTTGTTCACATCAGGAACTACAATAATGTAGGATTACTTTATCAAACAAAACTCCATGTTAGAAAGTTAAGAAAATGCACAAGCTTCAGTCCAGCAATAATCAAGACAATGTTAATCTGAGAGAAATTCCACTGTAACAAATAGGCCAATTCATAGGAAGGGCTTTGTGAATCACATGCATTATCCAAATTCACTTTTCAGCATTAGTGAATAGGGAAATGTCTATTTTGGGTTAGGCTTTTTTTCATCGCAACACTTCCAAGTCAGATAATCCACAGGGCCCTGGTGTTTGTGGAAATCCAAGCTTAGCTGATAGAAAAACTGCAATCTAGGCCACATGATTCCTTCTCCAATCTGCACGGAATCTATACTTCTGTGAAAAGCTCTGCATAAAAGCTATCAAATTATAAATAAAAAAAATGCATTTTTACGAGCCATTACGGAAATGGGCAATTGGAAATGGGCAAGGATTTTCATACGAAGGTCCCTCTACCTGATCTGAGTAACACAATATTTTTAAGGGGTTAAAAATATTTGGCTATACTTCTGTGACAGGTTTTGAAACTGAGAAAAAAGGTTTCCTCATTTTAACACCTTCCTCTGTGAGATGAGGAGGTTGTGGGGAGAGGGGAGAGGGTATCCCCATTTCAGCAACATGAAAGCCTTGTCACTCTCTATTTATCTCACTGCTCCAGTCTGGTGAAATAAGACCTTTTTTTACTGAGAATGAAAATACATGATTTTATCTCTAATATTTCTTTACCTTTAGAGCCCGTAATTGAAAACAGGATTTTACACCAGTGAGAGGTACTCTGTTATGGCTAGGGGTTGTGTTATGTTGCCTTGCAAAACAAAACAACATGCTCTTGGCAAACTCACTAATCATATCTAGGCCATTCTAATTGCATTGATCCCTTCGTAACATTAGACTTTCGGTTGACTGTACGCACACTGTAACCCAAGTACATCTCTATTCTCTGATATCATTATGTAAATAATTCCATAGATGGCAAAAGTACACACATCCTTCACTCAAGTATACGTACAGATACTCATGTTTAAAAAGAAAAGTAAAAGTTGTAGTTCTGAATACACTTTTTCACTCAAGTAAATAAGTGTGGGCTCTGATATATATACTTAAGTAAAAAGGAGCCATTACTACGACCATTATTCCCTCACATCATATTAATACATTAATACACTATAAAAAATATTGTTTCAGCCTTTGGAAACTTTTTGTTCAGACACAGTGAATGGAGAAGAGAAAGCTGAGGAGCCTAAAACAGATTAGATTTTAAAGCAGAGCACAATGGAGTACAGTAGAGTATGGTTGAATCCTCATCAAGTACTCATCAATGATGCAAAATGTTTTTTGTTTTTCAAACATTTTATTTTTCTCAACCTGTAGAAACTTTTTTTTTTTACTTGTAAGAAAATGTTTTTCAAAACTTATTTTGGAAAATAATTTTTAGAGCTTTCTAAACTTACTTTGAATCCCCCCCCCCCCCCAACTTTTCGAAACAGGAAATGAAAAAAGTCAAGCAATGACAAGAAATAATATTGATCATGCCATCAAATACAGATTAAAATTGTAAGTAACAAGCCTGGCTTTAAAATGTAACGAGTAGAAAGTACAGATATGTGTTAAAAATGTAAGGAGTGAAAGTAAAAATTGTCAGAAAAATGTATAGTTAAGTAAAGTACTGATACCAGAAAAATCGACTTAAGTACAGTAACAAATAATTGTACTTGTCTAGAGAGACCCTCTGCTGCAAGTTAAAGATTGGCCAGGCACGCCGTCTGATAGGTTAGTTCGTCCCACCATGCATGGCTGTTTGAACATTCTGATAAGCCAGCATGTCTGTTTGCCTTTGGGTTTGGAGAAGCGCATCTGCTGGGTGGCCAGCATGTGGAAGGGAGAGGCCCAGCTGGGCCCAGGGTTCGCTCTCACTGCGCCTACCTCTGCCAGCTCACAGGCTCACCAGAACCACAGCGCTAGCAGCCCCAGCTAAGCCCCAGCACAGGCACTGAAAACGGGAGGGCTTTCAAATGGCCAAAGCTACTCGTCATAGCATCAATGCAAACATCGTTTGTCTACGCCGCAGTTTACTTTTTTTTTTTTGTTTGTCCGTTTTTTGTGACTGCCCTGTGTTTATCAATGTGTCTGACCAACTTTGGCATCCGGAATCGTTTACAGAACCAACAAGGCGGCAAATTAGGCCCCGGAATCGAACAGCTGTATGAAATGGCTAGCTAACCATTTCTGAATCTCCACCCTCCTCCCCCGTCTCCGCCACTCGCTCTGTACTGACTGACGTGCACAAACACAGACATCCAAGAACCGCATTCCTGCCCAAACAGCACAGACGCTGTCGGTCATTTCCCATTGCACAACAGACTGAAAACACAGTCATACTATACACTGTTACTCTGACACATTATGACACAAAGCTGCGTGATAGTGAACGATTTTTTTTATTTTCTCCCTGAAGCAACACCTTGCTCATGAGAAAAATTCCGATGTACAATTATACTGGGTTGAATCCCAGCTTGATGTGAGAGCCAACAAGCCAAGCCTCTTGCCGAGTACTCTGACAGTGTTCCACTGACACCATAACACTGCATGCATCTTTCTGTCCACAGGCTGCCCTGCAATGTCGAGTGACTAACTTCAAATTAAACTCTAAAGAGGGAGTACCAGTAAAAAGCCTGTTTTTGTGATAGCAGCAACCAGATAAAGGAAGCGTAATGGGCTGTGGTTGTTGAAACAGGCGTGTTAAAACAGAATGGCAGACAACAGCAGCCTCGTTTACCCAACTGCGAAACGACCGTGTCCTTAGGGAGCACGGCTGAGGCTACGCAGTGAAGACTGAGGAAACACAAGGCTGGCATTCCACAGGGCTCCTTAGAAGGCAACAGAGCCAGTATCTGTAATTTCCCTTCCAGTGGTCAAGCGCTCTCATTTAGCCATGGGGGAAAAAAACAGGCGGCAGTCAGCATTTATATATTGTGTCGATGCAAGAGAAGGAAAGCCCATAGGACCTTAGAGGACCAGTAGAGGACTTTTAGCCAGACGTCCCTGACAAACAAATGGTTCAATCCACGTTGGGATCCTCACTGGATGAAACAAACAGACATGTGTTATCTTGGGTAGACATGCATGAGAAAAAAAAAAATCAATTCTCCTTATTTTTTCCCCCCCCAAAGATATTGGTTTATTTATTTTTCCTCATAGCCCAGCTTCTTAACATTCTTGAATTGCATCCAACTGCTTTCGCTGTTTGGCAATTGAATGAAAATCTAGATGAAGGGACAACGAGAGAGGAGGAAAAACGGTAAAGGATGGATGAGGTCCTCAACCCGGGGTGACATTTTGTGACAGCCTGACACATCACTTCCTGTGGTCATTCCATGATAATTATTTCCAGTGTCCTGGTGTGACGCCATGGCACTTTCCCCTCAGTTAATCTTCCTTCTTGATTGACAGATCACATTTCATAGAGAGCCTTGGAGCTAGCGTTACCTGGCCTTAGCTGCTGGTGTTGTTCAGCGAGCTAGCACAACAACATTTTACACGTTCTTTACGTAGCCTTTGAAACTGGAAAACAAGCCTTGTCCCTGTTAACCCTCACATCTAATCAGGCTGGTTATCCTTATCAACTATTGATGACAGAGAGCGCTGCAGGGTTGGAGCAGGCAAGGAGTAATATTGAGTTTCTGCAACATCTGTCTCTGCGTACTACGGTCTGTGTTCAAAGAGATGGAGGAGTCGGGGGCTTGGGACTGTAGTGGGAGAGAGGAGGCCAGCGCTGTGTTTAAGTTCTCTAACCCAGAATGAGATGGACTAGTGAGGGCTAGGCCGTCTCTATGGGCCCGTCGTGATGCGCCCTGTCAGGGCAGATCCTCCCCCTGACCCCCCCCCCCCGCCCCCTCCAGCCTGATTATGTGTTAAATCCGCCTGTGTGTGGGGATGGATGTGGAAAGAATGTGGCTGGTCTGAGACCCAGGGAGCACGCGGGGAGATAGCACCCCATTAGAGTGATAGAGGAGGAGGCCAGGCGACAGACCCAACACACAAGCCTCGCCACTGATGAATGCCAGGTGGAGCAGGTCAAACGCGATAAAGGAAACTGTTTATTTTCTTATTTCAAAACGCCACTGCTTTCCTTAAACAGTCGCCGTCGCCCAGGACTGCCACTGCACCAACGATAGGGAACTGTTTCTGTAAATATCAAATATAAACACAGACCTGCAAAGATTGGAAGCTTGCAGTGGGTGGTTTGCATTAGAACATTTCCTGTCAGTGTTTTTTCCCCTCTTTCCTTGTCTTGTTCTGACCTCAAATGCTTAGTTGTCTGGTTATAAACCATACATAAATCCACCTTTTATTCACCCTGAAACTTGTTGTTTAATCAATTCCATTACACTGCTATTCAATGTTAATTTCTTCATAAACATTCTATGGAAGTTATTTAGAAACGCCCTCGCCCTCTCAGTGTTCATAGAGCCGTGAAATCCTGTTTAAAATTTCAGCATTTGGTCCATATTTGGGTTTTCTACTCTGGGCATTCAATAATAACTATGACAATATGTTACGACTGGAGAAAGACGTCAATGGTTCTCATGAAGCGCATTAGTTAGTATTGCCTAAAGGGTGCATGTGTTTTTATGATTAGATGTGACTTGTGTTCTTGCTAAACAGTGGACCTCGAGTATATGGGCATCTATCAAGCTGAGGTTTGTGACATTTTCTGTACACTGAACAACGACAGCGTCTCTTCTACACCCTAAAGCCCTGTAGTATTTCATATCCCAACTTTGCTCCAGTTGATAAACTAAAGTGGAGTCAGATGGCTGAGCGGTGAGGGAGTCGGGCTAGTAATCAGAAGGTTGCCGGATCGATTCCCCACCGTGCCAAATGACGTTGTGTCCTTGGGCAAGGCACTTCACCCTACTTGCCTCGGGGGGAATGTCCCTGTACTTACTGTAAGTCGCTCTGGATAAGAGCGTCTGCTAAATGACTAAATGTAAATGTAAATGTAAATAAACACAGAGAGAAACAGGTGTTCTTTCCCACCTCCCTGAAAAAAAAGTGAGGTCGCTTTTACTACATTTTTTTCAAATCTCCTTTTTCTACACGGAAAGTCAGAGAGACTGAGCTCGACAGCTGGGTTATTGCCCTCAGACATGTTAATCTTCCACCTTACAGAGAAGAGGCACCTACACAGCTCGTAGAAACAGTGGCAGAATACACACAAAGGAGGAGAGAACTGAGGCCCTGCTGGAAGCCTCTTCGCAGGGGGATGGAGATAGAGTTTCAACATTCAACCCTTCCAAACAAGCGGATTTTAAACACCTACACCTCCCGTGGGCTTCGGATGGAAGGGATCCTACAGAGAGGCCTATGGCAGGATGGGGGAGGGGGGGGGGGGGGGGGGTGAGAGAGAGGTTAAAGTGTCTTAGCAACGACAGATTAAATGGTTAAAAACCCAGAGCTATCATATTGTCTGAAAGTCTCCCACAGCCCACAACACATAACGGAAGGGCTCTGTCTGGCAAGAGTTCCACTACCGACATACAGACAACTGTTCCATTCATCTGGGGTACCTGTGCTTAGGGGGAGATAAGTAGCTTTCCATGAGAAACAAAGAGAAGATTAGCATTCCCTTACACAGTGTTGGAGGGCAAAAAGCTTTGCCCTCTAAGCAACAAAAACCCCAAGGAAGTGTCTGGGCGGATGTACAGAGTAAAGATCAAAGCCAGCGCTTGATTAACTTATGTGAAAGTTTATTAAGTTATGCTTTAACTAACCTGAAATAGTATCTGGGACTTGGCATTGCATGAAGCTAGGTCTGTTTGGGCTAATTAATTTACAGATCATGATGACGTAAAGTACAATATGTATTTCTCCAGTTACATAATTTAGTCAAACTGATTCAACTAACATTCCTCAAAAGCACAGGGCACAATATTATCCCTGCAATTATGGCTGAATACATAATTCTTTGACAATCCCATTTTTGTTGGCTCAAGTTAGTCATCCCTACTGCCAAGGAAATATCTTAACCCTCCCTCCTTGTTATTCAAATGTCAATTCTGATGCCAAGAGATCAGTGTTCATCTGGAAAAGAACAGATTCAAGACATACTACATCATGGGTCCCCAAGCTATGCCCCGCCCACACATTTCGACCGGCCCTCTGAACAATACCAGAGACATATTTAGAAAATGTAATTTTAAATAGGCCTATATGTTTTAATCCTATCATATCTGTATTTGATAATGAAGGTTGTCTTTCAAACAAAAATGTCCCTTAGTTATTAGATATTAAAATTTCCCTTAGTTATTAACTATAATTATTAACGTACACAAAGTATTGTTAGATTCACCCACCAATAGAATGGTACATTCAACATAACATTCCATCGTGATCGAGCAGCGAGCCAGCAAGAAAATTCAAAGAGACAACAAAAGGGCCAGACCGACCCCGCTCCACATTAAAGAAAGGACCTTGCAGAAAAAAATTGTGTGGACCCCTGTACTACAGTGGCTTTTTTTGGGGGGGGGGGGGATACTTGGGATATAATGAATCTGCTAATCAACATATCCAGGAGTTTCTGAAACCCGCTCAAGCGTTTACAGATAATGAGGAGGAAGAGAAGCTAACATCAGTCATAACTAGTTCCAAAACTTTACTCAGGACATCTGTTACTGCGGCACTACACCCTGCGCGGAGCCTGCCGCTGACAGAACAGCAAATAAAGGAACAATAACCCAGCACCTGTTTTCTCCCTCCGCTATCTAACTGATTTACTGCAGGGATTTACAGATGGAAAATGAAGGGCATTTTCTGATTAAATCCCCGATAATACAGTTTTTATTACTCCCCTTCTGTCTCAGCAGAAACTGAACCTCATGTCCACACGGAACTGTTAAGTCGCTTTCCTCAAAGGTCTTCACTTCTTCAAAATCCTTCTAGTGGTGTGGAGCTGTTCAAATGAATCCTCGGTGACATGGAAAATGGCCCTCGTCTAATCGTCTTTTGTTTAGTTCATTTAACTCAGATGGCGGAGGGGGAGAGAGAGCATGCAGGGGCCCTGCTACGAGGCCAGCGCACATGGAGGATGTGGTCATCTCTGTGAGGACTGACAGACATCTGAGTGGAGGAGAAAGAGGCTGTGCTGTTCGGCAGATAAAAGCGAAGGTCCAAAGGTCTTTCCAACCCCAACAGCCCCCTGCAGCCACAGCGAATCAGCACTGAAAATGTCCTCAGTCAGCAACTGAGCATAATCTCCAGATTTTAGCCAATGCCTAACCCCCCCATCACCCGCCCCCTTCAGTCCCCATGCTCCCACTACAATGACAGATAAAGTGAACACGGAGACAATGTCAAACCAGCCGCTAGCTCGTCCCTTATGTGGTTCAACCCCCACGGCCTCCAGCGACATAAAAAGGCGTGCGCTTGCCTTCAGATTCCCGTGCCTGTTCACACAGATCTAGGCAGGGCCCCCCCACACTGGGGCTGGAAAACAATCGATCCACGACCTAAATCTCCCTGCTAGTGTTAGTTATTCGTTTCACACTGATGAAAAATGCTGATGGCACAAGTCATAACCCAGATTATTTGTATAACTCGATTTTGCCATCTGAATAGGTGTTAGACACTGCTTTGTTAATAAGAACAGATCAATAAAATAAAAAAAGATTCAAATGCTGCTGTATACTGAATATATTGTGAACATAAGCCTTATGTTGGGTGACCTAGCTCAGAAACCTATGCATTGCTTGCTGCTTTTATAACATCCATCTGTGCTGTGCTTTGGTGTGCCGTGCATGTAAAAAGAGTTTCTTCTGCTTCTCATTAGTAGACTTGGAGAGCTATAATAAAAAGGTACTTATCCTTTATGTTGGATCCAATGTGTTTTGCCCTTTTAAATATACACCACCACTTCCGAATGAGAAATAAAAAAAAAAAAAAAAAAAGGTTTCCTTGGATACAAAGGCTCCTTGAACCCACTGGTGCCAGACGGACATTCTGTGGGATCCTGTCGTCGTGTCAACACGTCAGATTAAAAACAAATGCTTCGTTCAACCAAAGGTTTCAACGTGAACCCCATTGCCTTCTGGTTTGGTAAATATAACTTCAAATAAAGTCATATTATATAAAAAATAAAATAAAGAAACTGGGCATTTGCATTGATTCATATGCTTAAACCCAAATACAAAATATGCACGACGAAAAAAATAAAAGAACAGATAAACCTGTTATGATTAATGTTTGCTCTCACGGTCTCCTTTTCATTTCAATAGTTATTATCTAGTGATGAAGTGGATTAAATGAGGGTCTAAAACACACCAAAGCTACAGCAAGTCTTCCTAAAGAAGACAGCACATTACCAGTGCCTGGTCATTGGTAATAGGTTTTCCTTTTACCTCGCTTGATAAGCTGCTGGAACTAACTCATGTATATATGAATATAAAGCAGGCTGTGAAGACGGCCAAACTTGTCCAGAAGACACAGTTAGAGGGAACTATTTAGCCACTTGCTGAATCAAATGGAGCAAAACTGCCAATATTATCTGTGTATTAGGTGTTGTTTAACGATGCTACTTCAAAAGGGACAGGAACTGAGACACATTAATCATCAGTAACTGTTTCAGAGTTGGTCTGTCAGGCCGAATTAGAGGCCTCGGTTACATATCATGAATAGACAGAATGCAAGAAAACATTCTTTATTTTCACACAAACAAAGGCTTTCTGTCGGGCTATAGCAAAAGAAGTTGTTGACCCAAAAATAAGAGACTTTTTTTCTGTCAGCTGGCATTATTTCCAAAGTGACCAAAGGTCTCCTATTGGCCATGCATGAGGTCAGTGAATATTAACTTCATTTACACATGGCTGCAAACAAGGCCAGGCTCACAATTGAGGCTGGTCTCTTGTGTCCAGAAACAGGAGCGCCTGGACTGACAGGACACTGCCAGGATGGAAGATTGATGATCTCAGCAGTTGACCCTGATCTCCAGGAGTGACCCCTCCAACCCCCTTCTCTCCCCACAACAATGCCCCCCTCCCTACAAAGGCAACATCCCTCATCTCCACTTGCACTAACAGGTCCGGACGTCTCCATCGATCCCAGTTCCATACCTCGAGCAGTCACAAACTCACTCTCTATAGCTATCTAAACTGTGGCACAGATGTCTGTTTTGTAATCGCCGAGCCTCTGACTAGCTGGGACGGATGTGATCAGACAGGCGGACACCTCGTCACAAGGCAATGTCTTGGGCGTTTAGTGTTGCCGTCCCTGTGGTGAGCATGTGGGTGAAAGTGATATGTGACCAGGCCTGAGGTCTTAGCACCTTGGGAGGCAGGGAGAGCCCTGTTGTCAGTGTGGCAGATCCTCTGGGAGCTTTGCACACTGGTGGCTCTGTGCTTCAATCTTCCTTAAAGAGGAAAATCAATAACTTATTACATAACCTCACACTCTCCCCCCCCCCCCCCCCCCTCCCGGTCACACCCAGAGCAGAGAGAGAGGGAGCTTGATATGTACTTAGGAGTGCTCTGTAGCATGAACACCCACAATTTCTTCCCAGCGACTTGTTCTTGGTGTGGAAAACAGCTATATTCCATTCCATTCTAACACCGTAACTACACATATGTATTTCTGTCACTGGCTGAAGCTGAAATCGAAGTTGAGCTGACAGCATGATAGTGCTAACTCACAAAGGCAAAGTTTAAGTGTTAAGTAAACATGACAGGTCCCCAAATCACCACTACTCTACACTCTTGATCAATATGTTGTACAAGGCCACAAGCTTTCTCTCTAGCTCTTTCTCTGGTTATATATATATATATTTCTATATATTTAAATATATAACCAATCAATTACCAAACTTGTGAAAGCTGTCAACCCATGTTGGTTTAGATACCGTAGTCACAAAGCCACATCTGTGTGTTTCTGTGCTACCTGCCAGGTCAAAGAAAATGGAAGTAAAAGCCCTAGGCTGTAGAAGAATGCTGCTATTCAGTAAACCAGTCCAGGCAGTGACAAGACTACCTACCATCCATCACAAAAATCATTTCAATCTTGAGTGATTTAAGTCCAGTCGCGTCCTCCTGGGGATTTCATTTGCATAATTAAGCCAAAGAGCAGTTGTAAAGGACATCCATTCGGTGAATTAAGATCCACACCTTATCAATCAGATGAGCGTCAGGATGCATGAGGACCCCCCTGACTCCTGGCTTCATTTGAGATGCTAAGTGAGGCCTTGCCTGGGCCTGCAGCAGGACTAGCTGCCTGATGCCTCCACACACCTCGGCTGTGGTCAACCCCAACAGCTCAAGCCGCCCCACAGGGCAGTCACCATCAATCAGCCTCAGACTAACTTCTGTCTAAGTCCCTGACACTCAAGATGGATGATGGCAGTGCCTACAGCATGCTGTAACATTTCATTAATTATCTTGTTAGCATGTACGGATAGCGGTAGGATAATGCATGTTTTATCTGTTTGCAGCAAGATACAGGCCCTCCCACACTTGAGGGAAGTTAAAGAGGTCAGCAGTTAATCTTCTCTCGTATGGTGGTTACTTAAAACTGCAATTATGTGATGGGCTCAGATTGGACAACATGCATTCCTTGGATTGAGCTGGACAAAGACACCAATGTCAGTCCACAAGGACCCTCTTTCTCTAATCGCCTCAGTGGCTCCATTGCAATAAGTGGCCACTGCTGAACAGGACCAGCAAATGAATGGACACTATTTTAACACCCCACAGTTCTATGCAAATAAACCCTGTGCAAGCTGCAAAACACTTCAAATGGCCTTTTTCAACACCCATTACATTGGTTCTCCTAACAAGTCGGAGGGGGGGGGGAAAAAGACTGGCATTTAGTTCTGCAGGTTCTCTAAACAAAGAGTTATAGAGAGACAGAGACAGGGCGAGAGAGGAGTGAGAGACAAGCAGTCCCTCTCCACTGACGGTGACGAATGAGTGGATCACAACACGTTTTGGGAGAGGCCTTCGCATACACAGAAGGGGGCTTCTCAAATGACAAGACTGACAGCCCAACTCGCTTGTTCCTCCTGCTCAATATTTCAGTGGCGGCCATTTTACAATCGCGGCATGGGATACTGCGGATATTGAAAATGGGACAGTTGAGAGAATGTGTTTCTTTTATCTTTACAGAGAGACGTAGCATCGCAGGGGAAGGGCCACTAAAGAGCTCTGATGGAGGACTGTGTGAAAACCAAAGCAGCTGTACTTTTACAAGGCCGGAGCTAGCTAGTCCAAGGTCAAAAGGGCAGGGTGCTCTGTCTTTTATAGGACATTGTTCTAGGTCTCCTGTTCAACTGATAGGAGCTGCTGGACTTTCTCTTTGATTTGCTCTGGGGAAACTACTGAATGGGCAATTTAATGTCACTGGGATCTCTGGGAGAAAGTGCTGAGGCTGCAGGACAATTCTCATCTTATTTAGATGAACTACCCCTTAATACAATGGTTGTTCACGTCCCCACGGAAATAAAACTCATATAGGTGTTGGGAAGGTAATCCACATACACAGGCTGCTCTAGGTTCCCCCAACAACACATCTTTAAAAGGAATTATAAACACCCAGTTGATGCATCACATCTAAACTACCCTTCCAGTGGATGATTTATTTGTAAGAGTAACCACAGCTCGGGCGTGTAAAAAAAAAAAAAAACTTTGTGAAACACCTTTTAAAAACAGAGGACAATGTTTCTAATTTTACTTTGAAAAAGCTCTAGCCTAATAATACACTGCGAGATCAGCGATATAAATCAAGAAATGTCCCCAATTGCTTTCCACCTCAGGACAGAACTGCTTACAATATACGCTGTATGTTTAGTGCAGACTTTTTAAATTAGCACTAATGTTTTGCCACATTTGGGTCAAAACTCGAGTCAGTTTGAATTATTCTTATACAAATAAAGCTATACTTTTTCCAAATAGACATCTCAGCTCTGGTGGAGGACTTTGTTACATAAAGGCTATGCTTCCACTGACACATAGTCGTCCTTAGACACATTCCCTTCCATTACTGCTGGTGGCTACCCCTTGTAAGCTGCTTAAATGGAGGTTGCCCATTTTGAAAAAAAAAAAAACTTGGCTGACAAGACAGCCTACTTAAACTCTGCGACCTAAGTGGTTCTTTTAATCCACAGGTGATTTTTATCTCGCAAGTCAGTTGGCCGTAGAAAATAATCCGTTGCTGCAATTTGGGTGACAAAGTATTTTAATGCTAATTGCCAATGCAACGTCATAGGACACAACCACAACAAAACGCATATCCACAGAGACCGTAATTGCGTTTCCTGTTAGGATTTTTCCTAAATATCCTGTGGTCTAAATGACACAGTATGGTGGCTATTTGTTTTCCCTCTGTCAGGGTGGTTTCGAAGGGGCAGAGGGATACTGAAAGATTGCTTGGACTTCCTCCAGACCTGTGTATTCAGCAAGTGATTGACTTGGCTTGCTGCCAGTAAGACACGGAAGTGCCTCAGCAGAAGAGGACCCAGCTAAACTGAAGTGCAAGTTATCATTTAATCCTTGTGTCAACAGAACTACAGCTATAAATTAAGAGCCTGGTAATCAAACAATTAGCAATGAATTCCAATTATTACACTGAGGATTTCCTACCCCAATATGTTATCCATCATTAGAGCTGTCAAATCAGCTAGTTTAATTCTATTTGCCACCATAACTGGCCAACGTGGACAATAGTCATTTGCCTGCTTTGCTTCTTAATTAAAACTTCAATAGATTATTTCTTGTTTTGAGGTTAGCTGATCTTCAGCAGTTCTATAAAGCACAACAGCATACTTTAGAGAAAGGTTATTAAAGATAACTAAGAACAAAGATTTCCAGTTGCATACGAGCATGTACCCCCAATGAGCTACAAGTAATTAAAACTGCTCAACATTGTATTTGCTTTATATATTAGAAGTTGGAATACAGCATGCAATTACTGAACTACACACAACAAATTAAAAAAAGAGATAAACACAGTAGTTACTTACGTTCACATGCATCACCCTTCTGATGAAATCCTGCTTTGCATATACATTTCCCAATGGGCACCAGCCATTCTCCCTCAGCACTGCAGTGCATCTTGGGAGAATTGTCGGTCTCTTCCTCGGCATCACTTACACACGTGCCCTCGACCTCGACCAGGGAAGAGAACTCGGACCCAGTCACCGTGTCTGGGAACGTGGCCAGGTTCTCAATGATGGACCAGCACTTCTTGTAATAAACTTTGACAGAGACCAGAGCAATGCACGCCCCGACGTCCTGGAAGGCTAGGTAGAAACCTCGTCTGGACAGGGGACCAATTATGCGCACTTCAGTATTCAGCTTCATCTTCCTTTCCCCCAGGTCCCCTTGAGTAAAGCTTTCATCTGCAGCAATTGTGTCAATTTTCACGTATTGGCTCTCTCGTATATTCCTGCCAACTTCCGAATCGGTTTCCTGGTAGTACAAGTTGAACGTTTCCTTGCAAGTCCCAACCACACCAGGTAGGCTGTTACAATCCCTCAAGGTGAACTTCAGTTCCACAAAAATCCTTTGGGCATCGCCCTTCTCAATCCAGTTAGTCCGAAGCCAGTTATTCTGATTGGGCTCCATGACCTGACACACTTGGTATGTGCGTATTGGAGTGTAGTTTTCATCCAACCCGCTGATTTCCTCCCACTGAAAGAAAAATAACATATTTTTATAAATATATATTAAATGCACGGCCATCCACAGAACATTTTTGTGGGGGGTGGGGGGGGGAGGGGGGTGGCGGCGGGGGGGAGATGAGCTTTTACACGTGAAAGCAGTTTAATAATTTTCATAACAGGTCAAAGACACAATTTAAATATCCTCTTATACGCTTAATTTCTTGGGTGGTAAGTCATGATATGACAAAAGCTGACTGGGTTATATGTCAAAAGAATCTACATACATTGAATAGATTTGTATGCTGTCTACCTTTATTGCTAGATATTTAAGTCATTTACATAAATAGACATTTCGCACAAATGACCCTGCCTGAACTATGTCCTTCCTATTTGGTGAAAGACTTGCCTCCGGGATAGGCCTTACCATTGAGAGCATGAGCTAATCATGAATCATATGGACCATGTCGAAAAGTTCAGTTCAAATAATCACGTTTGGACTAGTCAGCATATCGATGAGGCATCACAGGGAAAACTACCGGTATTGATGATTGGGGTTTGTAAGTTCAAAGCCCTGCAGCACTTACTCCACTCGGAGGATACGAAATCCACTCCAGCTCTGTCTGCTGCGCCTTGGAATCCAACAGAATCACTAAGATAAGAAAAACAGAAGCAGATGATTAAATATAAGTAATATTATAAAGCTCCAAGTAGACTATTATTGAAGCACACACATCTACACCCTCAGGGATCCAGCGGTTGACCCATTTCTTACAACAATTGTGAACATTTCGAAATTGTACCTTTCACATTTGCACTGCTTGAAGTAAAAAACGCTTGAAAACATTTATTTTTTTTACAAATAAAAATGATGATAAAAGAATTAAGGCCAACTTTTTATATAGGTCCACCTGTTTAAAACGGGAACTAAGAAGTACACTATTTCAAATCCAATTTGTATTTTTTGATAGGCTATGGACTACGCAGTCTAGGATGTTAGTACATGTCAAAAGAGAGCACCTGCCTCCGCGGAAATCTAGGACATTAAGAAGAAACATTTGCTGAAACTGTCTTTTCAATAAAAGAAAGAGGTATGAATACAATTGAACGTAAAGATTTACAAAAGTGGCATCCATATTTGTTACAGAGGATACCAATTTCCTTTCTGCCACGAGAAACACAAAGTAGGCTAGCTTCCATGTAGGCTACTCGGGAGTAGCGGCGGGGCGGCTCGGATAGGGCGCACTGCCTACGTTCTCTCACATAGCATATCCACGAAGAGTGCATTTTTGATAACAATCGGACATCTGGATTGTGTCAGATATATTCTTTAACCATTCACAAAACCTGTTGTCAAATTGTAGACAGACAAATAGAAGAGTCGAAGTCTATTACTAGGCTATCCATATGTGTCCATAGCTTTTACATTTCCAAATTCATTTGAATATTTAGTTCAGTTGCGTTTCTGTTCTTTTTTTAACCATTTTACATTTTGTTTATTAAGGTATAACAGCCATTTTGGCAAGACGGCGGTAACCTTAGCCAAGTAATCATCCTGTTCAATGTTAAAAGTAGCCTACAATTTAAATAGTGCGTTCTGGAATTGCAGCAAACCTGACTATGATCTACTTAAAAAGTAAAGAAAGGCCTGGTTGTTCTTGTAGTAGGAAACTGTGCTTGACTAGCTATATTGATTTTACCACTAAAGTTTATTTCAAGTCATAGCCTACACCCAGTTGGGACACGTTCTCCACTCAGGCTTGTGCATTGAAGTCAAAATATAAAGTAGTGGACTAACTGTGTCCCAACGGGAACCATTTCCTGTATAAAAGCCAATATTATATAGTTATAGTATGAACGTGTGCTTGGTCATAACACGTTTGCTATTTAATCGAAGGTGTATGTTTGAATTCAGAAACCCTTAATTTTATGGTTTGTTGCCATGCGTAAAACACTGCTACAACGGACCGCTTGTCAACGATCTGAAAGCATTGCGCACGGGGAAAACGGTAATTTACTGATCAAATGCCTTGTAGAAACGGTCACCGAGCTTGTCATTGGCTCCATGTGATGTATACATTTTTGTACAATGCCAATTCATATTTTTTATACGTAGGCAACGATACTGTATAATCCGTTTGCTACTTATCGGCATTGGAT
Source organism: Thaleichthys pacificus (assembly GCA_023658055.1). Classification (NCBI taxonomy): domain Eukaryota; kingdom Metazoa; phylum Chordata; class Actinopteri; order Osmeriformes; family Osmeridae; genus Thaleichthys; species Thaleichthys pacificus. The sequence goes on along the minus strand of CM042869.1, from coordinate 17,265,763 downwards.
ATCACTTCGCAAAGCGACTGGTTCAGTTCTGGAGACATGCAGGGTGACTAGATGTTAGGAGAGAAAGAAACTTTATTGCTTACCTTCTTTCGCATTCTGTGCTTTTCCAGTGTCCATGTAACAAAATAAATGAAGGCAAAATGTAATCCACAAACACGGAATCGACCTGGAAGCCATGGTATAATTGGAAGTAACCTAGAGAGTATTCGCTTTTCCACCGTGGCGTGTGCTTCCCATTTGCGACGCTCTAACCAGCTCTATGTACAATGAACCACCGTCCCTTACTCAAATAGCATCGGCAGCTGGTGGGCGGAGATTGTCAGACAAATGATGTCACTCAGCTTGACTGGCAGAAGAGATAGCCAATCACAACACAGACATAATTTTGGGGGGTAACCTCATAAACCAATGGACGTGCCGCACAGGACTAGTCCTTCAGACACGAAGCGCAAACCTTCTCAAGATGAAATTAACAATATATTAATATTTGGAAATGCACTTTTCTTTTCACTAAATCCCTCATATGAATGAAATCTGTTTGTTTTTCTAAAGCAAAACCTTGTTGTGGGAATACATTCTGTACACATTTACAAATTCATATTTAGGCTCTAATTGAAAACAACGCAGCAATTGTCAAGAAAAAAAGCCTTTTCAATGTACAGAATACAAATGTATCCTTCAGTGTTGACTCTGATTTGGTCACGTGATAGGCTGACTGTGTTTCATGTTTTGTCAAGTCCCATGACCACCATGAAGTGGCAGACCACAAAAGTACTTGCCAGGTATCAATTGCATTGAATATGCATGAGATTGAAGATCTATATTCTTCAAAATGAATGTAAAACGGCAAAACTCAGGACACAACATAACTGCAATAGCAACGGTGTAAGTTCGGCCATGTTGTTTGCGTTTTGTCTGTTTGCGTTTTGTCTGTTTGCGTTTTGTCCGTCCACAGACCCAAGTATTGTGTTTTGATGACAGTGAGTGTTTGTCTTAAGAAGGTGACCTTCAAAAGGGGGGAGCCCCACTGAGACAGTGCATAGGAAGAGACAAGAGTTGACTCGATTAAGTTGTTTTGCTGCATGAGAGACTTTTACCGTAAATATTGAACTGCTGGGGTTTTAAGTAACGCTTACAGAATTAAGATAAACACAAAACATAATTAAAAAGTGTAGAGTTAATTTTAAGTCACTCAGATGACTAGGTAAATCACTTATAGATTAAACCATAAAATACAACTCATTAGCCCTTTACGTTATACAGCATTTGTTGCAGGTCACTAACTAATCTCCATTACCTCCAATATGTAAAACATCGGTAATTATGGCCCACAAATATTGATTAATAAACTATGTGTACACCATAACAAAAAGAAGGAAGACAAGGACTGACTTCAAGGTTTATTTACCTTTGTTTTCTGTTTGGCCTGTTTATTATGCTAATTATTGTTAATCCTCTTTACCCTTGACACATGCTCAACTTCTGCTCTAGGCTGTATCTCAAACTTTTAGCGTAAAAAAAACTTCAAGTAATATCAATCACCTAGCAATTGATATTACTTTTGATGGCAACTCAAAACCATCAAGTCGATACACATTGCATTTCGAAGATGGTTGTTTTACTCAATACTGATTTGATTGTGACTACTTCCTGTATTACTGACAATGATACCGTCTGCTGTTAAGGGTAGTCTCAGGGTGAACATTCAGTCTTTGTTATTCAATTGTAATCTTCAGTTAGATTCCCGTATGACGGTCTCAGGAAAACAATTGACAGTGCTTCCTCTCATCCACGAAACACTTTAAGACTGTAGTCACAATCAGAGCAGAAAGATATGATGTTTCTTTTAGTGAATGCCAGTATCTCACCAGCTCTGTGATGACAACGCACACGGATAACCACAGTTCTCTTTCCCCTGTCTGTCAAGACATTACGGGAAAATATCAGCTCGTTAGACGCTGCCAAGATGCATGACCTCTTTCTGCTTTTATCATCTCTTCCTCACTGTTACCATGGCACTGTCTAATTGGACTCCTTCATTGCTATCATGCTGTGGTCATATGTAAGTGACACTCTGCTAAGGCTAAGCAGTGCCGAGGCCAGTTGCATTTGTGTGGTATTTGATAAAGCCTTGCAAGTTTATTACTCAAGCTAAACCAAAAGAAAATGTTATATAACGTGGGACAGATGAAAGTTGTCTGTCAGAAAGTTTAAAACCATAACTCTTAATTTATAAGTCCTATTAGCCTGCTGGAACTTATGTAGGTCGACACGGGCGTGTTTCAGAGCGGGCAACAATGACGGGGGAGTGACCGGAGGGAAAGATGCAGCTGTTGCCGTGAGATCAAGTGTAGAGTTGAGACAAACTGTTATTGCAAACTGTGAACTGACAGACACTTAATGGTTCCATTTAGTCTTCTGATGACCCCCCAGTTAGAAAGATATCAATGGCAATGTAACATCATTCAGTCACTCGGGGAAAATGAATGTATTCTCAAAACGAAACAAATCTCAGAGCCAAGAAGAGGACACCATCTGTGACCGAGAGTCCCCAGAGAACCACGGAGAAGCCCAGGCATGCTCACATGCATGCAAAAAGCCACACACACACACTCACATGCAAATTATGTCCAAGTTGTGTTCATGTATGGGCCCCATTCAAAGAAATATCTGACTTCATCCCCCAGACTCACTTCAACAGCAGGAAGTGACATGTACTTTGTATAAGCTTCTTTCCTCCTGGGGTCTGGAATTATACGTTATTCACCCAGAGCAACACAAGGACTGCTGAGACGTCTAAATAAATAGGATGAATATGTATGCATGAACTGTAGCTGTGTGAGGTACCCATACATCTCTGGCTGTGCCAGTAAGTATCGGGACACGCCTCCAGAGCTAGCTACAACCCGATCCAGGCATCCTGGCTGGGCGGGAGGGTGGTCGGGTTGGGGCAGCCTGAGGTCTGCGAGGCCCTGAAGGAAAACACCACCCAGAGCTTTAATAGCGACCATGAGAAACAGCCCAGAGGCCCTGTCAAATGGAGGTTTGGTTGTGCTAGCAGGCAATTTAGTTCTTTTTATAGTTCAGTAATATGGAATGCCAGTCCCATAGGAAATCTCAAGTGTTGAAAATTCAATGGTATTGTTGTGGGCCAGCTCACACCCATTTGCACCTGACACCGGTTTGTTGATATAATCACATTCCTGTCGGAGTGTGTCTCTGCTTGGGGAAAGTTTGAAAATGCAAAGTAGTGAGGAAACAGTAATCATACCACCCCAGTCCCCCAGCGTTTCAACATACATGCTGCTTATTCATGCCCTCGGTCATAATTAAGTTGAAATGGAAAAAATGGTGCATTAAAAGCAAGAGAGAAATGTGCAGGAAATCATCACCCAGTGATCCAATTAGATTAATTCAAATAAACCAAATACGCAAACTTATCTGTATTAGCTGTATTTCTATCTGACATGTAATTTCATCCCTGGGTTGCAGCAACGTTCTGTGGGAAGCGTTTTACCAAGGCTGTACCGTGAACCTTGCTCTCTTTGTGCATGGGCCAATGGACACATTGTACAGTCATCTGCCAGAGGATAAAAGCTTCCTGTTTAGCCTGACTAATTGTGGCACAAGCACAAAAACAGTTTACTATTATTCTTAATTTAATTACAGGAGGAGCAGTCAGAATGGAAAATTACTAACACAATGGATAACAAAAACAGCTTCACACAACACTAAGTGTCATTATTAAAGGAAAATTATATGTGTATAAATATACCAAATCGATGTGTTCACATTAAAGTTAAGCGCAAACCATACTTGTACTTTTTTTAACTAATAAAACCACACTAGGCACTCCAACATGATGCGCTCAGACATTGAAAACTTTGTTTTTCTATGAATTAACTGTCGGTTCTTAGACGTAAGAAGAAATAAAGTTCAAAGAAATTGGTCTGGTTGAACTTCTTTGAATTTATCGCTCTAAATCTTGCACGTTTCAGTAAGGCGTGTGATTGTGCTTGTGCAAGGGACCTGTTGCTGGGCTGTGTCGATGGAGGTCGTCTCTATTGACTGGGTCACATCCGTTGGTTCAGGGTCATGACCACTCCTACAGAGAGGGGTTTACCAGCAAACAGATGAGACCATCCAGACGTCCATGCATATGGAAACCATGTGGTCCAATTTTCCTGTGTGTTACAAGCACAGCAATGCATTTGGTTCAGCCAGGATGGTAACTATGTTTTTTTTGTATATTTTGGCATGACATTTTTTGGCAGTTGGTTTGTCACAGGACACTGTCCTGTTCCAATAACAATTTACATTACATTTCAATACTGCGTAGTGATTCACGCCAGCATTGTGTGTTCACATTTGCCAACAGTGGCTGTGAAAATATGGTTTGGCTGTATGATGTCGTTTTCCCATACATGTAATAACCTGGTTCATTATTTCAGGTTGGTACAGAATCCAGTGCATGTGCCCTGAAACTCGTAGAGACATGCAACAGAAAACACAATTTAGGAGGTACCATAATGCAGCTGCTCATTCAGTAATAAATCTTGTTTTACTGACTAAAATAGGGGCAGGTTTCTGGGACTGAAGGCAAGCTTCTCTCTCAGGTATGGCAGACTGTCAGATGGTTACGTGTGCCATCAAGATCCAAATGTGGTAACAGTATAGCATTACTCAACTGCCTCTTATAAATCACCCACCTCGGATGGGAAAAAACAGCTATGAGAGACCCGGTTACGTTTTCCATAGCGTGAAGGCATAGAAGGCCCCTTTAATCTGAAGGATGCCTTGCCTTTAAAAGTGTTTTATTTCACTGTTTCTGCAGCTGGCTGCTCTGAAATGCTGACAGCCTCCAGTTGGGTGATGGTTGATCTGCGTCTCGTTGCGTTGCTTGTCCAACTGCTGCCCCCAACCCAGACATAGACCGCTGCTGCTAGTAGCTATAGCCTGTCTAGCATTCACTGCTCCTGAGAGATAAATGTCCTCCTCTCTTACAGTTATCCTTTAATCAGCTCCCCGTACACCTAATCAACCTCTTTCTTAGTAAGATGTATACTTTCGTGTTCACGAAACTCATGGTTTGGCTTGGTCAATTTTTTCAGGTTTCATGTCAAATCAACGCCATTTGTAGTATGAGTTCAGGAAGATTAGATTTGTTGGTCTGCCTCTCTTTATAGTTTCAGTCTACCGTCAGTCCTATGATTTGGTTTTAAATCTTGAAAACAATTAAAAGTGAGTAAGATCATGTTAAACTAATAACATTGTTTATTAGTTTCATACAATACGTTGTTTGTTATATACGTAGTTATGCTTGCTCTCAGCACACTACTATAATCTCATATGTATTATTTTAAAAAGGTTTCGAAAGGTTGAAAGAACATTTTCAAAAAAAAGTTTAGAAAATACCGGTAGTCCTCTCCTGTTTTCTGCAAAATGCATATAGAGGAAACACTGAGAGATTCAATCTGACAAAAGGCCTTCTCCTGTCCATGGCTCATTAAATTCCTAGCATTTGCAAATATCGATGGATGCCATCAGGGGGAACTAATATGACCACAACATGGACCAACAGCAATTTTGATTGTAATACAGCATATGAACTGTCTGTACTTTTCTCCAGACGATCTTTCCTGTGTCCATTAGATGCACTTTGTTGTTTGATGTGATTTATTTTGTTCATTGCAAATGATGTACTGTTCTAGAGAACCTCCAGTGCAATAGATGGTGACATACAGTGGTTATTCTCTGAACTGTTTAATATGCTTTTCCCCCCCCTTCTTTCCTAGAATAGCCAATTATTACCGTGGTTACTCTATTTCCATTGCCTATCATTAATTTATGATGTCTTCACGCATGAAATAAATGAAAATGGCGACGTAGTATCTGAAGTCAGAGTAAATGTATTCCATCCTCATCAGATTACGCAGGAGTTTTAATGAAGACCTTACCCAGAGAAGAATCTTATATCATTAAAATATCAAAATATCAGCCTCCTATTCTCTCAGACCCCCTGCTCAAAACCACTATTTTTCACTGCATCTACCTTTTGTCTGAATAAGGGCTAAGTAGGAGAGCAGGAATAAATCCTTTGCCACCATCTCTACCCGCGAGCACATTAATGAGATGCCACCGACTGGCTGCAAAGTTTCTGCTTATTTCTGACATTAAGGGCACCTGCATGGACTTTTGACTTGAGATTCACTTCATTTTCCCTCAAGGGAAACAAAAAGGATTATGCTAGCTTTAAAGGGATCGGCCTGCATATAGCCCGAGTGCTCCTCTGTTCTGTTTCATCTCCTGATTGGGCTAATTCTTAGTTGGGGTAAAAGAGCAGGGCAGAAGTGCTGAGTGGAGCCTGGCTTTGAAGCAGAGGGCAGTCTAGCCTCTGTCAGTGGCCCCCTCAGCGCTCAGGGGTCTTCTCTGTCTCCGAACCACGGTGTCTCAATAACGCTTCATCATCCCGCCCCAGTCTTTCCATCTCCACCCCAGTCCCTTTGTGTACTCCTCCTATTGTCTTCCTGCGATCCTGTGATACGACTAAAGCATCTACATGTCATTTTTTTATTTATCCAGATCCCCCCCCTCTGTGTGTGTGTGTGACAGACACAGTGTGAAAAAAAATCTCCATCCATACCCCCAGACTTTCCATTTACATTTACATTTTAGTCATTTAGCAGACGCTCTTATCCAGAGCGACTTACAGTAAGTACAGGGACATTCCCCCCGAGGCAAGTAGGGTGAAGTGCCTTGCCCAAGGACACAACGTCATTTGGCATGACCGGGAATCGAACTGGCAACCTTCGGATTACTAGCCGATTCCCTCACCGCTCAGCCACCTGACTCCTATACCTACTTTCCATACCTCTCTCTGAACCCCCACACCCCCTCCTCTTTTATCGCTGGGCACATCACAGGGCAACAGAGACAGGCTCAGCCCTCTCGTACTGACAGCCATGCAAACCCCCAAAGTCACTGGGCAAGTTAACATGTGGCATATTTTCACATGCTAATTCAGGCACCCTGGGAAGGTTGGGCACGTAAGGGTGACCTCTCTCTGAGTCAGAGTACGCGACCAGCATACAAACGCCAATGTAAACACACTCTGAGGTAAATTATAACCAGTACAGTACTTCCATTTCAATCAACATGATTTATTATTCCCATTTAAGAGAAATGACACCACCTTCCTACTGTATTTAGAACATTTCCTTAATATGAACGGTCATAATGGTTATGACTGGCAGCTAAATAAAGTCAAGCAAGCCCATGGGGGTTATCTGCATGTTGGTCAGAGTAGGTTTTTATATAGAGCTGTCCCCCAGAGAGAGATGTGAGGATCGTCCAGAGTGCTTGTGGTCTCGCCTACAGTGTTACTGGGCCTCTTGGGAGAGCGTCGTGTGGTGGGGTAAGATGATGACAAACTGAAGGCAAGGAACTGCAGGCAGAGGATGGTGTGTGAGGGTAGGGGTTGTTTTCATCAGATTAAGTCAGTTTGTGGCACCCAGGATGTTTAACTTGCTGCTCTCCTCAATATATTGTTGACCCCCAACCGACAATCTTAGCCAGTTGACACAGAACCACGCATCCTTCTAAATAAACAAATAAACAAATCCCAACTGTTGCTTCATCATCAAGCTTTCAGATGCCTTTGAAGTGTACATTAGCATAAATAGGAAATAAATAAAAAGGAAAAAACATACAAAGACCTTGCAAAGATACCAATCAGTTTAATATCATGATCCCGAGGAATTGTACAAAAGCGGTAGAAAGAGGCAAAGCTCTGGTCAGCACTGACAAGACAGGCCAAGATGCATTTAGTTGGAAAAGCATACCTCATACAATGTTATCAGAAAATTAAATCACAAAACAATTGTGTTTCACATCTTCTTAAATGTCTGATTCAACATTTGAAATCGAAACCACCACTCTGAAGCACAAAGCACAAGAACAGACATGCTTTCAATTCCTGGAGATAGCGTCCTCTAATCCTCAGATGTGGAGCTATGTTATGAAGAATGAGATTAGCAATTATTCCTCAGTCCAAAAGCTTTTACTCCGTAACAACGACCGTGTAGCAAAAGAGCTCTGAGTGCACTTTATGAGTTTAAATGCATCGTATGTTAAGTTATATTTGCCGTTAAATTGAAATCCTGTTTCAGTAGCATTATAGATACGGCATCTGAAAACATAATAAGTAATTTTAACAGCTCATCAACTTTCATCGCCCAGCTTGGGCACTGTTTATGGAACATGTTTCTCTTCCTAGCTTGGGGCTTACTGTAGTTCCTGTCAAGTTCATGACATTTGAGTGACATTCCACGACAGCTATTAAACCTCATTCCCTCCTAAGCCTCTGTCTTGCATATGTCTTGGTACAGGTTGTGGAGATGTTGTGGGAAAGAAAGTCTTGTTTATGGAAGTGTCCCCTTTCCCTGCAGCTTTAGCAAAATAATTGTTTTATTTTCCCCTGGGCAAGTCATCAGTGTAACAGTCACATCATGGTGCATGATAATAATAGTGGTACCGACTTTTTGGGACCGTTCACATATGGCTATAGGCATACATGCAAAATGTCCTTATGTGGGATATTTTTCAAAGATGATTATGTTTTTTCTTTCACTTGTTGCATGGGAATGAGGGTATTTCGAAACTTTCTATATTCTCTTGAATATTTGATGAATGTGAGCAAGATAGCAATGCCTCACATAAAAAACCTTGCGCACAGACATGCCTTTCAAAGCTTTCTCCTTCAGGCTCAGCTGAGAAATCACATCATTTATGTGTTCGTGTTCCCTCACATCCACCTAACCAGCTATACAACATTGGCCCTCACAGTCCTAGTGCCACAGAATTCTCTGGGGGGTTTCCTGGTCAAGCAACCATTATTTAAAAAAAGATGACAAGTCATTACAGAAGTGTTATTGATATTTGCCGTGTCTATCTGGTACTGAATGTCCTCGTACTGTATATGGTGTTACAGTATAAACAACGATCCACATATGATCTGTTCTAATGAATGATTTGGGCCTGTTCAAACTGCACTGCGCTATCTAATGTCAGTAAAGTTCCTTCAGTAAACTAGGAACCATGAAAAGCACCTTCTGGTGTCACTCCATTCTTATTTGTATGATTTCTTATCTTTTCTCTAGTCTTTCAGATCCAGATATCCATCTATTTCAGCATTCTTTCCTTCCTCTGCCTGTCACACTGCCTCCGACATGGAAGTGCAAGCTGTCAAATGGGCGTGTTCATTTTTTCTTACCCAGGATGCAGTGCAATCACACACTTAGGTTTTCCACTTGTGTTTTCCTTTTGACTTCTGGCAATAACAACTGTTCTGTATGCTTCTAGACAGCCCGTATCCCCATGTAGACAGCAGACATGCAGTTATTCATCTTCTTAAAGTCTTGGAAACCTGAAAGAATTTGTACATTCCATCCGATCCCTGGACCGTTTCATTTCATCTGTAGCTTTGCAACACAAGCACTAACCTCAGATGAATTATGGTGCGGGTTTCCATCCCCTTCCTACACTTAATTGCAGGTAATGTTTTTCTTACACATTCCATGACGAGGGTGCTTGATGCAAAGAATACCATGTAAATGTAATGTAATGAAATCTGTAAAAGGATTGATAGATACAATTTGTACTTAAATGCACACAGCAATATCCACCTTCCACTGTGTATCTCTCACAGCTGTGGAAACCAAAGATCTCTGACTCCTATGAGCACACTGACAGGTTTGTGGCATGGGAGCTGGTGAGGGCCGACTTCAGACAGTAGGTTGTCTGAGACACACTACAGCATAGATGACACCTGAGTTTACCCAGGAGGATGCTATGTTAGGATTGATTGTCAACTAGGGCCCTGAGTTTTTAGAACTGTAGCATTTGTTGTTTTTTTGTGCGGCATCCAGTTTTATTTAGGTTACCTTGTGAAAATACAATAGACTGAATGCATTGGGCTTCCACAACACCAGTTACAGTTGTAGCCTTGATATTTAACATTTAACATTTATGACAGCAGAAACCTATTTCACGCCCTTTAAAGGATTACAAGAGGGTTTACAATATGATCTACTGTAAATCCGACCTGTAGCATTGGTGATGACATTTATTTATGAATTTTGCTACATTGTTTTGAAGATAATATTTGCATACTTTGCACCAACAGCAAATTGTAAACTATCTTTTTAAATTACAGTTCATGATTTCATTTCAAATTTGATGGAATGCCCTGTTTGGTAACATTTCTGCCATCACCAGTTGTATTACTTCAGAAGGTTGCAAAATCCTGAATGTTCTTGAATATTGCCGTAGGCAAAAGACTGATCAACCAGTGTAGTTTGTATTCAAATTAACCAAACCTCTATGGATTTTCATGTGGATTCTGTCATTTAAAGACAGCACAATTGCCAACCTCGCAATGCATGAACATTGATACACATAATACTGTGCATATATAATTAGAAGTCATGAGAGATAATTGCATTCTTTATCGTTTTATTGAAAGCAGCTGGCACAAATCATAATTTTACTCACATTCGAATGATTCCACAGATGTGTTCAGAATTAATAAACCGTTCACGTTTTGTGAAATCCAAACAATTTATTCAACAATTCTTGGATTATTATTCAGTCATAAAAGAAGTTGGCTCATTGTCACTTCTTTTTTTTTGTAAAATCATATGAACTTTATAATGCAGCATAATGAATGTGCTGAAAGCTATGATGGAGGTTTCGACTTTTGGGATAGTTTGCCATTGCTGCTGGAAGGCATTTGGGAAGCTCTATAGTAAGCAAAGTCGTGTGTCTCTGTGTGAGTTTAACGACCCAAGCACTTCCCATAACACTTCACTTTTTGCTTGTGGGTGCTACAAGACCAGCGATGAAAGCTGGTTGCCTGAAGGGGCAAAGCTACAATCAACTGTCTGTTTAGGGAGCATTTGGAAAGCCTGCTGCTTGGAGCGAAAAAATGGGGAGGGGTAGCAGAGGACGGGGTAGAAGAGGACGGGGTAGAAGAGGACGGGGTCATGTTAGGGAGAGAACACAGAGCAGACTCCCAGGACTTCCCTCAGTTGCCCCAGCAGGTAGAAATGGACAGACTCAGCTCAGTTTGCTTATCTCCCCACCCGGGGGTTCCCTTCCCTCTCTCTGCATCCCCTAGTGGGGTTCTGTCTATGATGCTGCGCCATGCCAGGAGAGCTTTTGTACATGCACTTTACTGTATGCTTGTGTTGTTTTAAAATACAAGCCAGTGCATCATATAACCAGTCATCTGCACTTACGTGCTCTATTAACATCTTGCTTTTGAGGAAAACACGAAAGACATTTGATATTATTCTTTTTTTTTTTTTTTTTTTTTTTACAAGAGATTGAGTTTCACATCAGAAAATGTGGGTTTGCTTATCCCCCATAGAGAACTTGCATTCCAACTCAGCCTTCCGTGCTAGTGAAAACATTTTGATGGTTTGTTGTAGATGGGATGCAGTTTCTACAGTGTGGACCCTTTCTCATTTATCTAGTCTGATTCATATCCATCTGTTAGTGGGATGAATGCGAGGAGGTTCACATGAGAAAGTGATTATTTCAGACCTGTAGACCAGGTATGATTCATGTCTGTCACTCTCATTTTTAACCAGAACTCCTCCCTGGGACAATTGCCAGTCCAAATGTAAGTGTTTATTTTTTTTCCTATGCAACCACACGTAATTATTCAGTTTTTTTTACAAAATGTTTTAATCAAATATCTTTTTCCTTGTAGTTACATTAACATTTAGTCATTTAGCAGACGCTCTTATCCAGAGCGACTTACAGTCAGTACAGGGACATTCCCCCCGAGGCAAGTAGGGTGAAGGGCCTTGCCCAAGGACACACCATAATTTTGCATGGCTGGGGAATCGAACCAGCAACCTTCTGATTACTAGCCCGATTCCCTAACCGCTCAGCCACCTGACTCCCTAGTTGAATGATGTTACACCTTCCCCCCTCTCTCAATGCACATGCACACAATTCTGGGGAGCAAGCATTGCAGGCTCACTTCTGCTCCATTATCAACTGCGCTTTTATTTGTCATGAAAGGATTCATCATTTTTAATTAAAAAAAACCTTTCTAACGATCAGTTGTGAAAACTATGATTGTATAAGTGATGGAGGCACTGTGGTGCAGTCTGGATTTGACATTACGGTAATGACTCAGAGACTTGGCTTTGCAGTAAATCAACAGAGGGAACACCCAGACCAGTACTAATAGATCTTCGCTGGGAGACCCTGACCATGTCTTGCGGGATCAGACGCTACACAAGTCCTAACTCCCTCTGGTCACATGGCACTTATCTCAAAGAGGATTATCATTAACCTCTGTATAGTGGAAAAAAATCCCTGCCTTGCTCTCTCTCTCTCATTGTCTCCAACTAATTATCCCCAAGTTTAATTGGCTAAATAAATCACAGCTTCGCATTAACAACTTTGGTGTGCGGAGAAGTCTGGGACTAAACAGGCAATGAGGAACATATTGGAGAGACATCAGGGTTACGTCGCTTACATCAGTTATATTGTCAAGTTCTTGATAACTTGTTAATGTCTAGACTTTTTCCTGAACATATTTCTATGAATCCACACTTTCCTTTCTGGAAGTAAATTCGGACAGGAAATCCATGAATCACATTTTGCCCTCTATTTTTACACAGTGTTGCGCCTTAACCTTGTAATGTGGCTTCAAGAAGGCCGTCTGAATAGGTGCCATATTTTCACCCTCGCTACAGCCCACCCGACTGGTGGAGGATTACTGAGTAGTGTGATTAAACCTTGGCTCAGTTCAGAAGGAGGTTTTAAAGGTCTGTTTCAGCTGCTGATGTAATAGTAGTGTTTAATGGAAGTCGCTCAGAACTGACTTCCAAGTGGTAAACATGTTGTCAAGCATAACCTGAAATTTTTGGGTCTGGAGTGGAGACATGGCGCCTATTTCCCATTTCATGCCGCGATGGTTCAAACGTTCTAAAGCAGCCAATATCGGTAGATTCACGGCTCAGGGTTAGACACGATGTATGATGCATCTCTGAAATACCCCTCCTGATCCGTCACAGATGAAGACCATGTTTAATAAAGGCGGTGAGTAGTCAGCTCATAACTAGAGAGGGGCTTTCACACCTCGTCGCTTGATCATGGGGGGATTTTCGTGCCAGGCCTTTTTGCAACTGCTTAAGTTTTCCGACGAAATAGGATTTCTTCTCCCCCTCGCAAAGGCAGGAAGTCCAATGCTGTGGCGCACAGCGGGAGCCTGGTTCTGTGGGGGAAGTATGTCTGAAGGTAGATTGATTCTGACACATTCTTTACCAACTATCTCTTTGTGATAGAAAGCAATGAATAAAAATCAGAAGCTATTTGTTGTCCAGTATAGAACAGTGAGAGACAGAGGAGGCTATTTTAATCCATGTAATGGGTTATTGACTTTGACCCCTTGGGACTACTGTTAGAAGACAGGTGATACTATTTTACTTGCATTACAGTTCTAGCCATGAGACAATCAGAGCATGCTTATTTACCTCCATTCTCCCACATTCTTTTGCTGACTCCCTCATCTGCTTAGGCATTTGAAATGTAGCTGAGACATTTCTTTTCGAGAAAGAAACAAATTGCTTTCGGGCCTCTATACAGACTGGCCTATACTGCAGGCCCTGTCATACTGGTACTGACCAAGCCCACAGGAAAGAAACACAACAAGCTCAAAGAAACCAAACTAAAACCCTAACAAAAGAAATGACAAAGACTAAAATAGAAATAGTATTGACATTTTGTTAAAGGCATGTTATGGTGCTTATATGTACTACACAGATTATTTTAATTACAATTTTAATTTTTATATATATTTTTTCGTCTGTGACAAATGGCTCCATCTGCATTTCACCACAAGACGATTCTTATTTTCTTTAAATATAATTCTTTGTTTTTTTAATTATTATATTATTATATAGAGTATTTAGGCAAGTGAGTGAATTCGACATGCCAGTCACAGTTAGGAGAATCCACAGACACTTTCCTGTGGGCAACTATTACCTGAACATTACCCATTGTAAATGGCATTTTGTGATTATGTTGATTGCCACTGTCAAAATCTCATGTCAAAGTTTGTTTTAATTACACAAAACAGGTGTTGCAAGCAAGAGACAGATAACAGAATCATCAACCACATTTGCAAAACAATGAACATAATGCAACAGATTTGGCTGTCATTTAAAAGACTTTGCATAATTATGCTCCCATTGAATAATTCTCCATAATTACTCATGCACTAATGCTCACCAAGAATAGAACACAATTCAGTAAACCAGAAAGTAGGTCTGACTTGAATTGCTGTCCATTCTTTTTAACCTACAAACCTGAAAGGTCAAGAGTAAATCTATCACATTGTGTTTTAAAATTCTCTTTGTTGAATGAAGAGAACAATGTGAAATCAAGCTAATAAGAAAGATCCATTTCAAATCAGTGGAAGGTTGGCCAAGGTGCGCATTTAAGTCGACACTCTCGTAGGCTATTGTTCATCATCGTGAGCACAATGGTGATTGAACTGCGCCGAGTGTGTGTAAATGTGTGTGTGTACGTGTAAATAATCTGCTTAACCCCCCCAGTCCAGCTGCAGTCAAACCTGGCAGTCCCATGGAGCCTTCAAGGTTTAGCAGAAGTCTTCTGGATCCCGACGTTGTCAGTTTCACATTCCTGTCTCATGAAAGGTAGGAAGCAAACGTGATCCTCCCCCCCACCCCCACCCCCACCCTCCCCCCCACCCTGCCCCCCACCCCCACCCTCACTCTCCCCCCCACCCCACCCTCCCCCCCACCTCCACCCTCACTCTCACCCCCACCCTCCTCCCCACCCCCACCCTCACTCTCACCCCCACCCTCCCCCCCACCTCCACCCTCACTCTCACTCACACCCCCACCCTCACTCTCACCCCCACCCTCCTCCCCACCCCCACCCTCACTCTCACCCCCACCCTCCCCCCCACCCTCACTCTCACCCCCACCCTCCTCCCCACCCTCACTCTCACCCCACCCACCCTCCCCCCCACCTCCACCCTCACTCTCACCCCCACCCTCCTCCCCACCCCCACCCTCACTCTCACCCCCACCCTCCCCCCCACCTCCACCCTCACTCTCACTCACACCCCCACCCTCACTCTCACCCCCACCCTCCTCCCCACCCCCACCCTCACTCTCACCCCCACCCTCCCCCCCACCCTCACTCTCACCCCCACCCTCCTCCCCACCCCCACCCTCACTCTCCCCCCCACCCTCCCCCCCACCCTCACTCTCACCCCCACCCCACCCCCTTTTCGCTTCTGTCTGCTGGAAGTGCCAACACCTGAAGGTAAACAACATACAGGAGGCCACAGAGGTCAGCCGTGCGTCTGGACGGAGCCTCTCCCCCCAGACAGAGGCTGTCAGAGCCGGGATCTGCCCTGTCTGGAGCTCCGGGCGGAGGGGAGGCGCCCGGGCACCCAGGCTGACACCACGTCAAGCTCCGGGGCAGGGATTGTCATGGAACGTGGCTGCCTCTCCTGAAGCTTCCAGCCTGTTCAGCATGCAGGGCATGTGCAGCAAAGCTCGTGTTCAGGAAGCCCCCCCCCCCCCCCCCCACCCCCCTAGTCAAAGGCCCACGGTAGCTTTGCAGGGCTAAATAGCTGCCCCGGTGAACCCGTAATCCTTTGCAACCGTTCAAAATTTATGGGCAGAAGTGAAGAAGACAGGGGGCCGCCAGTGGCTCTGAGGGGGGTGCCTGGGTCCTATCAGGGCTGGGGACTTCTGGAACACCGTATCAGCAATCTCATCTGCCGCCCTGCAGGTAGCCTCCTACCCAACCAGTCACGCAGAGCTGAAATAGCACAGGATGTGTGCGTTCCCTCGGGGGCCCTGGGGGAAACGGCACAATGTCACAAAGTTAGTTTCAGCGCCAGAGTTATGGAGATCAATAAAAGAGTGGTGACGGAAGAGGGGGGATTGTTGTTGCAAAGTTACATCAAGGATCTGTAAGCAGGGGAGATGTTGAATTGATTGAAGTCGTTTTGACATCTGACGTCTCTTTATTGTTTACCATGAATCATCATTCGAACAACTCTTGAATGCTCGTTTCAAACCTTGATTCCGAGCCGTTTTCACTGTGCAATTTTCAAGTTACACTTTGTCTGACCTGTTTTTAACCGGAGGTGATTTCGTGTCTTTCATCTGGTCTCTTTAGAGTCTCTCTCACAGCAGGAACCAAGCGCACGTCAGTGTTTACATTTACATTTACATTTAGTCATTTAGCAGACGCTCTTATCCAGAGCGACTTACAGTAAGTACAGGGACATTCCCCCCGAAGCAAGTAGGGTGAAGTGCCTTGCCCAAGGACACAACGTCATTTGACACGGCTGGGAATCGAACCGGCAACCTTCAGATTACTAGCCCGACTCCCTCACCGCTCAGCCATCTGACTGTTTGTCTTCTTGTGTTTTGAATCAATTATACGACCCTAGGTGCCTTAGTTATGTTCTGTTGATGAATTCTTATTAAGACTATGTCCCTGTAACAGTCTATTGACTCTGACTGCGCAACATTTCTACTTAGTCTGGCTAAGATGCATGAAAGAAGCCCCTCATCATCCACACAATTAATTATTAAGGTGTCTAATTCCTGGGTGTGAACAAAAGACACTTTGATGTCAAAGTCTGATCACATTACAACCGTAGCACAATGCAGTCAGTGACAGCAGCTTGAAAGTTTCCGTCTTTGTCTAACGAAGCAAAACCGAGAGCGTTTAGCTTGCTCAAATGTGTGTGAAAAGAAAGGAGGAGGAAAGCAGGGCTACGTTCTCAGGCTGTGTAGAACGGAGGCTGAGGGAGATTAGGACTCTTGTATATCAGCTTAAAACAGGCACCAGGACAAGCAGAAGAAGAGACACCCAGCTTGACCTTTTCACTTCCCTAGTGCCCCGATTGTTCTGCAAATCACCAACATGGTGAAGAGCATGTTTGAGAAAGAGCTTAGTGACTCAGCGGACCCCGCAAGACGACACTTGATGACTTATTAAAAGCAGAACCAGGCAGAGTAGAGAGAGTTTATCCGCAACACAACCTCAATGAGACTCCAGATGTCTCGAAGGCTAACCCCGTTCCCATGGAATTTGATTAGTTTGTCATGTCAGATTAAAGACTTTTGGGAATATCTAATGCTACATTGTTCCTAGGTAGACAACCAGAAACCTGAAACCACTCTCAGTTATACAATAACATTAAACTATAGACGGTTTGTGTCTTTGATAAAGTTGCGTAATTACTAATCCTTCAGCATGTGTAAAAACATGATGCACATTTAATGGAAAACGTGTCCTGAGGCTCTCATCTACAGACAAACATGCTCTCGCTTCAGATCAAAAGCCCTTCTCTTCTAATAGCCTCCGTCATGGTTTTTCTTGTATATATTGTCTAATGAGAGAGGCCTAGACACATCATCACAAGTCAGCCCACAGATCATTACTTTAGAGCTAAACTGCCGTGCTGCACACCGCATTTCAAGTACCAGTCGGAAACCGCAGTGCTGTTTCGTCAGTGACACTCATCAGTGTGGAAGACACTCCGCTACTGTAGGTGGTACGCTACTTGGCAGCGGATGAAAAGTCCTTTTTATTTCTCCTTGCAGTCGGGGAGTAATTAAAATGCATGCAAGCTGCGCCTGTTTCTCTTCATCATGTATCCATAGCTCCAGATACAAAATCATAATCCCGCTTTAAAGCCATGTTACTTTGAAATATTCATGGTAGATTAATTACATGTCTGTTTGTGTCGTGTTTAAAGCCCTAGGTGCTTTTATGCACTTTGGCCGAACCCACTGATACTCAATAAGTTGTTCTACTTTGAGCTCCTATCGAGAGATCAATTTGGTTTCTGTGTTTATTTGCCTGTGTGTGGCTGGGTGTGTTTGTGTGTGCTGGCCTTGCTTGAAGTTAAGCTCAACCCCATAATTAAGGAAACAAACAACCCCAAAGGAGAACATGTTGATGAAAATAGATCCGTTATTTAAGGGTGAGGGTCTTTAGCTCTTTCTTCAAGTCTTTGCTTGTAATTGCCGTGACTTCAAAAAGTTACAAAGAGAGAACAGAGAATTATCTTTTGTAAATTGCTGCTTATTACTTTATAAGACACACTTGCATCCATAACTAATCTTTAATGTGTCGGACGTGAAATATCTTGCAACAAAACCCCCATTCTTGACAGAAACGCAAGGTGGAGAATCTTCGTGCCTCGGCATGACAAACAAGAGGAGGTCACACAAAGTACAGCAACAGTGTTTATCCGCAGTGCGAGGACTCCATATCTGAGAGAGAGAGGGAGAGGGAGAGAGAGAGAGAGAGAGAGAGAGAGAGGGAGGGAGAGGGAGGGAGAGGGAGAGGGAGAGAGAGAGGGAGAGGGAGAGGGAGGGGGAGGGGGAGAGGGAGAGGGAGAGGGAGAGGGAGAGAGGGAGAGGGAGAGGGAGAGGGAGAGGGAGAGGGAGAGGGAGAGAGAGAGAGTTGGGCAACACCACTGAGTGAAGCAACATCAGAGGTTCCTCAGACATCACCTGTGCAGATTGGAGGGGTGGGGGGGGAGATGAGGGTGTGCGCTGCAGCAGCTGTACGTCTCTGGGCTTCCTGTCGGAGTGGCATCGCAGGCTCGCGTCGCTGCAGGAGACTGCTGCAGCCCACTGTGCTGTTTGTTAGTGTGAGGCATCTGTTCTGTGTGTCAGAGCTGGGAGGGAGGGAGAGAGGGAGAGAGGGAGAGAGGGAGAGAGACAAAGAAAGAGAGAGAAATGGAGAGTGATCGGCTAGAGAGAGAGAGAGAGAGAGATTGAGAGGAGGAAGAGAGAAATGCTCCAGGTACAGACTGCTTCCCCATGGCCCCACGGCAGCAGGTCATAACAACAGGAGAGACAAGAACTGAAAGGGGTAAGAGAGAGGGAGAGACGGGCCGAATGAGAGCAGCAGAGAGTTAGAAGGGGGAGATATTCCAATGAATTATTGATTAGATGCTGATTGAGTTAGAAACCTACTGATTGTATTTATTGACCATGTACATAATCAGAGTTGAGTTTATGGGGCAGACTTGGTGTTTGTGTGGTCACAATTACCTCTTGAAGAAAGTCCATCGCCGTATTTCACACGGGTGTCAAGTGATGCTACATTTATAGGGTGAGTCTCTTCCTGCTTCAGATCAGGAATGTATGTCCACCCTGCAGACAGGGATGGGCTGGCACGCCATGGACTGACCCATCCCAGCTTCCCTCCACAGCGGTGGATTGAATGAACTTGAGCGTTCTTCACGCACCACAGAGTCTCCCTCTGCTTTTCCACTCTTCAGCGGTGATTGAGCGTGGCTGGAGGGGGAAAGAGTGTGCAAGCTCAGGCCACAGGAAACACGAAAATCTCAGTTTACACTCCGAGACACGTTCGTGTTTCACACCAGATACTCTTGATCCCCTGAGCAGCCATTTTAGGCATCCCTTCGCCTGTCGACGGTCCCCTCAAGGCCTAAAGATCCCTCCCACTGTCGCTCCTCCTGCTGCTGAGCCCTGTAGCGCTCCACACCTTTTTTCCCCACTTTTACAAAGCATATGTTCACATCGACCTCAAACTAGGGAGTCAGGTGGCTGAGCGGTGAGGGAGTCGGGCTAGTAACCAGAAGGTCGCTGGTTCGATTCCCGTCCGTGTCAAATGACGTTGTGTCCTTGGGCAAGGCACTTCACCCTACTTGCCTCGGGGGGAATGTCCCTGTACTTACTGTAAGTCGCTCTGGATAAGAGCGTCTGCTAAATGACTAAATGTAAATGTAAACTAAACAGGTTTTACTCTAGAAATGAAAAATATTTAATTATAGATTTTGTCCATTTGTCGCTGGTCCTCCGCAGTCCACCACTAAGACAAACTAGCTGTAAGAGATGTTACATTCAACTCCCCCCAAAAACCTGGCAGATTAAATCAGTAATCAATGTTAATTGTACTCCCAAAGACATTATTTATTGTATATTTTATTTTATTCTAATTCCACTTAGTACTGCTAGTTTATGTACCCTTAGTATAGATAGTCCACATATTTAAATTTTAGGTCCCTATATGTTTATTGTATGCACCTTCCTGCCAAAGCAAATTCCTTGTCTGTGCAAACTTTCATGGCGAATTAATCCCATTCTGATTCTGATTCTGATTACTGAGTCTGAGTCAGAAACGATAAATTATGCTACAGCGAGCTTGTTTGGTAGCTCACTACAGTAGTTTAATAGCTTATTAGTTATGTAGGCAACCTCGGGTGACATAGCTGCAATGTCAGACAAGCACCAATGAAAGTAGGAATGGATTGAATGTACACAATAACATAACCCACCTGTATTTTTTCATGTAACAAACCTGTTGTTGATGCTCGGAAATGAGGATCAGGAATCATTTCCCTTGCAGTTTATAAAGGTTATCCAATTAGCAAGGGTGTTTGCACATATCAGCCACTGTAAAAGTGAGACATTTAAAATTATACCATCTGAAGTAGGATGATTCAAATAAGCTCCATGTGTGTGTATGTGAGCGATTGATTTACTCACAAGGAAGCCTTACTTCTCTCCCATAAGTGTTTTCACTCTTATTTCTGCAGCACAGCACTTTTTAAATCGATAGCAATCCCCTTTTGTCCTTACGCTATAGTTTGTGTGAGGTGAAGATTTGCAGCAGCTACGCTTTCTTACAAAATGAACGAATGAATTCTGAGAAGAGAGTGTGAAGGTGGCCTGGATGGTACTGGAAGGTTACGATGGCTAGGTGTGTCCCTTTGTTCTAAATTGTCACCACAGAAGTCTGGCTGTCAGGTTACATTGGTCACAGAGCTGATAGTAAACATGGTTATGACATTGGGACAAGCAAGAGAGGAAGGAGAGCCATCCAATCAGAATGATCTGGTGCAGT
Organism: Thaleichthys pacificus; assembly: GCA_023658055.1. Classification (NCBI taxonomy): domain Eukaryota; kingdom Metazoa; phylum Chordata; class Actinopteri; order Osmeriformes; family Osmeridae; genus Thaleichthys; species Thaleichthys pacificus. Next base: position 17,244,799 of record CM042869.1, on the reverse strand, counting down.
GCCATCCAATCAGAATGATCTGGTGCAGTGCCCATTGGTGGCCAACATGTTTATATTTATTCAACATGGCAGCGGCGGTTATATTTATTTGTCGCAAACCGGTCATCCAAACTACCTCGATCGCAACCCTGCAAGTGCTTCTGCCAGAAGCACTTCACCTGGTGAATGTAAACTTCATACGGTGCCCTTAATAAGGTGCCCAGGTCTCAAGATAACCGAGCCACAGATAGACACACATACAGCTCCCTGCCTTCATAATCAGATGTTGGCAATCACATTCACACAATCTATGAAAACATCAAGCTTATAAGGGTCCAGATTTAAAAGGTTTCATTGAGCATGATTGGAGATTGCCTTGTACATTTGTGTATGTGTGTTTGCATTGATTTACAGTGTCTGCACAAATGTGTTTTTCAGTATATATATTTTCTAGGTCACCCTGAAAGTTGACCGCCATATCAGTTGTGACATCATTAAGAATTAGATAAACATTCCATCCTAATCTCCAGTCCTGTGGGAGTTGTTAGTCATTAATCCCAGTGACATCACTGTCTCCTTGACCCCTCAGCAGTCGTCATGTGGGACCCAAAAACAGGCTTTTCGGAAGAAATACCACGACACAAGTTAAGCAAAGTCAAATCCACACAAACACCTCTTTGATCGAAACATGCTCTTTAAATACGTTTGTAAGTTGTCCAAACCAGAATGTATCAACTAGGCTGACACATCTTGCGTGCGAGATCCCGTTTTTCCATCCCATTGTCTCCAGTAGACGATTTCTGAATTTCACAAGGTTAGCATTATGCCCGGGGGTCAGAGGCTTGTCATTATTTCAGGCCACACACAGAGGCCTTTTCCCTCAGCAGTGTTAAAATGATTCCATGAAAACAATGGCCTCCGAAAACTTTCTGTTGTCACCAAAGGGAGTGACTGCAGTGTTTGATTTCAGTGTGATAGGCGATCTTCCTAAAGCAGACAATTAATATTTAACTGGATAGGCTGCTCAGACAGCCTCAGAGAAAAGTGAGAACACACAACAATAGAAGCAATTTAAACGTGCAAAACGAAACCATTGAAAACCAGGGATCATAAGTCATCTGTGGGCAATTGAAAGGGACAGTTTGCTGGACTCAACATTCAATTAAAAATGTGCCTCTTTTACCTTCTGCAGGCTGTCTCCAATAACGGTTGGCCTTTGTGAACCTGCTGCGTTCATATCCATTACTCTAAGCTAAAGAGAGCAGTGTGCTGTCTCCACATGGCCTAGCAAGCCTATTCATTGGCTGCCATATTCAATTTAGAAAGTTATATTGCCTGCAAATAAGTGTAACGACTGCAATTCCCCTTTAATTGATTATTCAACCCTTTTGACGACCTCTGACCTCCACTCTCCTTTCAACTTCTCCTGAGTGAAATCCAACCATCTCCAAAATTATTCTGGGAAGCTCCCCTGGAAAGCGGACCATCTTGACCTTTCGGCACCCCTTCATATCTTGGAGTAAACATTCCAGTGTATGAGAGTACATTCCTGTGTTCGAGTTGGACCACAACAAACCGAGAAGGACCTGAAAAAGAAGAGTCTGTGGGGAGCAGACTGCAGTACGGTTATGTCCATTACCTTGAAAGCCACAAAGTGCATCTTAAAATCTCCAAAACGAACTCACTGTTGCAAAATTAGGGGATTCCTTTTTGTGTGTATCTCAGGGTGTTTGGCCAGTGGATTAAGAGCTGTCATCCTAAATAGCCTAAGAGTTTGGCTACTAATTTGACTTTGTGATGCTGGGTCAATATTTGCATCTACTGATTTCTTCCTTTATCATCTCCTTTCTCCTTTGTGAGACTGTCAGATGGCTACGTCTTTGTTAGCGATGCAACTGAATTCCATTAGGGATCTGGCTTGAATCTAACCAAATAGATTGCCACATGGTCTTGCATATAATCACAATTTCTGAAGAAACAAAAGTTTTTAAACAGCATCTTGGCAGATCATTGATTTGGTTCTCCCTAAAAGAGACATCATCTTGTCATCTGTGCTCGCTAATGCAGCCCTGTAATATTCCTTTTGACTGCTATCATATATGGATTTACATAGAAAGTCCATTTCACCTGGTTGCTAATAAATTATACATTTTACCCCCTTCCCACTGGAGCTATATATACTCACAAAGTGTAAAAATCTATGTGCTCTCCTGAAATACAGGAATTCTGTCTTTGTGATGGATTATTTATTTATATATTTGGACTTTCTGTGTGTGTCTTAGTCTTGTAGACGGAGACACATAGACTCAAAATTTCTCTTGGAGACCATAAACATTTCTAAAGCCATTCTGCACATTTCAACTGTCAGTCTCACGACCATTCCCACTCAGGGTTCCTCGTATATTTCTATTTCTACTGCTCTAAAAATACCCTGTGTGCCATCAGATTCTCAGCCCCTCAAAGACCCGCTGGTGTGGTGTGGAGAGGCAGGGAAACACACCATTAGATAGATTTGAAGAAGACAGATGACCAGTGTTGTGCTAAGGGCGGGAAGACTACAGCAAGGCCGTACTGTGCGTGTGTGTGTGTGTGTGTGTGTGTGTGTGTGTGTGTGTGTATGGGACTGCACCTTGAACACAGAGAAATCCTACCAACCCCATATCAAGAAGGCATTTGAAGGAGGCTGTCACTATGAGAGAGTGCAGTTCCCTGACAACTAGGCTGAAGGGGAAGACATTAGTATGAAAGACATTGTAGGGGGCCTGGTTCTGTGGTCAGGAGGACCGATGCCCCTCTCAAATGAAACACTGGGGACGATTAATACATGACCAGAGGCTGGGGGGTGAGGGAGCGGGAGATGGGGTAAGAGACCCGGGGCGGTGGGGGGGGGTTAATGCCGCTTATCAGGATCACAGGGAAGCTGGTGGGAGGCTGGGATGAGGCCAATTTAACACATGGGGAGACACACTCAACACTGGAATCAGCCAAAGATAGGATAGATTAACCATTTGTCCATTTGTTTGTTCCATTATCAGCACCTCAGTGCGCTGGGTTGGTCTGGAAATATCCGTCAGTTCCAGGGAAGGTTTGGAATACTGAGTCTGCCGACTCTTTCTAATGGGCCAGATTAGCTCTTCACTCTCATCACACACAAGTACCCATTTACTCTGCTTGTGTTGGGAAAGCCTAGAATGGCAATTTGCAAGCTTTTCTCTATAAACTAGCATCTCCTCATGCAAGGTTTTTTTTTATTATTTTTTTATTTCAGTAAGTACACCCAATGAGTTTGCTAATTTAACACTTTAACACAAGCGAGAAACAGCCTCGCTTGTGTTCAGTTCATACCTTCTGTTTGGATGGAGGATGAAGAGGAAGCAGTTTGAGCGTTATTCTGAAGGCCAGCTGGGCCTCAAGTACAGCTTCTCTCCCTTCTCCTCGTACACTCTCACCAGAGTTTTGTAAAAAAAAAAAATTACAAAAAAACAGCCCAACTGTGGCCCATCTATCTGGAATCACTCTGGCCATGTGGAAAGCTGTCATTACCAGAACAAGTGATTTCTCTTTCAGACTGGTTCACGGGTCAATTGCTCTCTCCCATTCTTATTACATGGCAGAGTTGGTGGGATTGAAGCTCTCCCTTAACCTGAGCTCCTCATTCCCACACATTCTTCAGGCTGTTGAGTCCTCCGGTGGCTCCCAGTGTGCTCTTCAGCTTTTGCTGCATTGTGTTTTACTTTATTGATTCTAACGAGGCAGGGGTTTGTTTCATTTGAACAGACGCCCTGTTTGTCCAGATTTACGTGCCCTGCTTTAGGTGAAATCCCTGTCCATTCTACGCTTAGAATCAGCTGTCTTTGGATGACAGAGTTTTGTCTTGATTAGACGCCATGACCACAAAGGCCTCTTCACAAAGCCATGGTAAAGACTAATACATAACAGGCAATAAAAAGCACAAAGCTCCTAGTTTGTGCAGAGCAGACCATCAGTGAGAAAACCTGGTGTTACACAATGGTTTTATACAGTAGCATTAGCAACATTAGCTTGCTTATTACGGAAAACAGCAGGATTCCGTAGTTTTATTCTTGTAGAGGGGAAGATTACATTGCACCCTACTGCCTAAAGTGCCATTTAAATAGTTTGTTCCAGTCTCAACATGACTTCAGAAGTCTATCTGGACTATCTAGCTTGACAACAACGCCTAACATTGTGTTTACGCAGTTAACACCAGTCTTATTGTATTTGTCTTTCCTGAGGTGATAAACACAGAACTGTAGAGGGCAGGGAGGACATATTGGTCTGTATAGCTCCCTAGAGCTGTTGTGTAAGACCTCACCGACCAAATTATTCGGGGAACATTTTGCAGCTTTTGTTGTGCTGACTCATACTGTAAAGAAGATGCCTCTCCTCTCTTCCTCACAAAAACAAATGCCTCAGGCTTACTGAAGCCCTGTTGAAGCTGGGGTTAGGGGTTAGCTCACAACCTTATTACATCATCTTGTCCCTGTCGCGACACCCCCCCCCAGTGACCCTCCTCCGAAGGCATTTGTGTAAACACAGCTGTGTTGTTGACTTTAAAGGCTGTGCTCCTTTCAACTCCACTGAGATATCCCAGGTCCTAGCTGGAATACACGTGTACCCTTCCAAACAAATACAAGCTGTTTTCATCTCATCAAATCCAAACTAACAGGATCTCCTTGAAGCTCAGGTGCAGCTATTCACACCATGTTTTTTTGTCGTCAACAAACAATGGCAAGTGCTTCTGAGGAGGAGGAGGAAGGAAGGAAGTTAATACTTCACAAACATTGTCAAGGCTGTGTTAACAAACAGCGTTTCAAGTGGTTTGCATTCTCAATGAGTTTCGTGTCGTTACGTTTTGAATCAAACTTAAAAGTTTGTTGGATCTGGCTGGACTATATCGGTGTCGTAGTGAAGCCCAGGGGATGGCGCTGAAACGCGATCTCCATGTCTGGGGCTTCAAATCATGTGTAAACCGTCCGTAAGCATCAGTCCTCATTGTAAGTTATATTGACTAATAACATCCCACAAACCCAAAGACATTAAGCGAATTAGGAGCCTGCGGGCTCCAGAGGCTGGTGTAACTCAACACACAGGGCCCGGATATCTCCCTGCTCAGCATCAGGAGGAGCTGCCTAGTCTGGTTCAAAAGCTGCGCTAACGTAGCGGCATTCTTTATTCTCATATTTGGTTTGGCCGTAGCCCAGGTGATTAATGTGGCAGCAGAACTGAAAGGGGGGATTCAGTGTTGTGTTGATGGTCCATTTCACTCCATAATCAGGTGGGGGTCATTTGATTGATCTTCCCTCCATTTACGCATTCCACAGTTTTGTGGGTTTTTTTTGGTTGCAAATTCACGCTACTGTTTCATATTACCTGCCTTGTTAGAGAATGCCTCCCAGTTCTTGTTTTTTGTTTCCTAAGATTGTCCTCCTTTCCCTGAAATTGTTTTCCATCTGGAAGATTTTATTCAATCTTTCTAGGGTAAGAAATCCTGAATGTTTTTTTTCCCCCTCAATACCACAGTAATGACTCCGGTCCTGTGGTGACTCTGTGAATGTGACACTCTTGCGTGAAGAAAGCTCTGCGAGTTGTTGTTAAGTTGTGCAATCATCTGTCCATTTCGGTGTGGAGTCATCTTCACTTGTGCCTTTTGTGTTTTGTTTACCATCAGAAATAACCAGAGTCTGCGTAACACTGCCCTGAGCGTGAAATCACAATCATGAAGTGATCACATGGCCTTTGTGTGCATGCAATTGAAAATATCGTCTTATTCATTTCATGTGTAATAGTGTCTTTCAGAATACTGAATAGCCAGCATGTTATTTGACACATTATGCTACCCCTGAAACGACAATTAACTTTCTAGAATAAACATTAGTACACTGACACATAAATGTGTCTTAAATTTTTATATATTAAACTGAAACTACTTATTTAGGCATCCACTATGATAACAAAGTAATCAAATGCAGAAGCAACAGAATACATTCATCTTCTGTGAAAAATGCCCTCATAAAAACGACTAATGCAACCCAGAGGAAAATAAAAAACGAAATAGATATCTCACTATTCAGTTGAATCACATACATTTACGTGGTTGAATGGAATATGAATACCAGCGGTCTCACTTCAGTGCTCTTGCTAATTGGAGCGACCCAGTGTTCCTGATGAATTCTGGCTGATAATGAGTACTAACCAGGCTGAGAATTAGCACACGTTTCAATCATTAAGCTCTGTAGGGGAGAGAACCGGGGGAAGTCATGGGAGAGATGAGTGGGAGAGAAAGAGGAACAGAGTGCTTGAATGAGTTAGAGTGAGTTAAAGTGGAAGATAGCAAGTCTACACTTTATCCAGACCCACACTTTTCTAGGTGTGTTCTTTCACAGCCGTAGCTGCAGAAACTATGCGAGGCGTAGACAGTCCCCAGGTATCGCGTTCCGTCCCCGGGAAAATTCGGGCCGGTAACCCAGTGTGATCTGAGAGTCAGAAACATTTCCACCCAGATGAAATATTTAACGAGTTTGATGTATGGTGGGCACGGAGATCACAGTGGGTTTTCCCCAGCATAAATAAAGCTGTGGGACCAGGGTCTCCAGTGGGGGAACACTAGCCCAGCACAGGGGATCATCTAAGGGTCCCCTGAGCCTGGCGCATGGGAGACAGGAAGGAGGCCTTGACGAGGCGGTCGTAATGACCAAACAGTGCGCTGATTGGACATCTTGTTTGCATTAAACTGGGTTAGATGATGCTTTGTGTCCTTCAGCCCTGGAGATCCGATAACAAAGCCGAGCTGTATGGGTAAGGTGATCCCACTGCTGGGCCATGTCTGCTGGGCTAGGTCTGCAGGCCTGCTGCCCATGCTCCCAAAGAAACACCTCTCTGTCTGAGGGCGCTGAAAGTCGAGAGCTTGGGATGCACAAACCCAACAGGCCGTGAACTCGCTCAGATGCTTACGGACATGCAGATGTATTCCTCTTCTGTCACATGCTAACACGAGCCAAAAGGTAAGTAAATAAGATGGAATATGTTCATAGGACTTATAAGGAATTAAAAAAAAGTCATATAACTTTTTTTAGCTGAGTGAATGAGTGTTTCACTTGAAGTTAGACTGTAGGAAACTGTAAGATTGCAGGAAGGAGAAGTGTTATTCACACTGCAGGTGTGATGTCAGACTTGTATGGATTAGGGCTGCCTCTGATAAAAGCTCTAGATGGCAGAGATTCTTTGGAGGCCTGAAAGCCAACCACCATCTCAAATGCACTAAATATGACTGCTGGCTCCTCTGCTCAAGTATGTTCACATGACACTCATGTGTCTATCTAAAACATATTCATTTCAAGACCTAAATGTGTGGTCATGTGTTAGTCGGTGTGTGTGTGTTTTTTGCCTGCATGTATGTGTGTGTGTATGGTCTGTGCGGGTATAGAGTTAAAAAATATGCATGAAGGAAATAATTGTGAATGTAAATGTAGTTTTAGTGTTTCATTAATAATCCACATTAACAATAATGAATGGGAAATCTTTCATTGGATTTTGTGTCCAACTTTTTTTTGTGACGATTCCATTTATTTTTGACAGAGAAAGGAAAACACCCTTAATTTAATACAGACTTTTCTGAGAACCAAATTTGCTTTGTTTCTTTTCCCTGGTTTAGTTAGTGTAATTTTAGTTAATGTCAAAATATTCAATATTTAAACTGACACTCTGAATTAGAGCAAAGCCCTAATGAGATGTGACTGGTGATGACATGTGTGGGAAAGACCCCAGGATCGCTGGTGGACATTCAGCCACAGGGACAGAAGAGAAACATTCGTCTCCCTTTAATTATCTGGAGCAGACCAGCAGATTTAGTGTGAGAGAAACAAAAGGTGTCTTTTCATGAGATTTGTCTCTTGGCTCTGAGCTGACTGCTTTGTGAGGATCTATTGTTTTGTTTAAAGACACAATAGTCCCGCCCCCTTTCCTTCAACAAGAGAATGATAAGTACGTAGGTTTAAGTCAGATTTGCCTGACCGGCCAGTATCCTGTTCCTCACAGAACAAACAGAATAAAACAAAGGGTTGCCAGTGTTGTGAATGGAGGAGGGTCTGTATTTAATAACATGTCTTATTATGTGATGGCATTCTATGATATCTTATCTCTGTCTTAACACTGACGACACTGGTTGGCTGTCACGTCTTTAAATACTTTTTTCACTCAACAAGAAAGAGTTTCCCAGTTGGGAACTGTTGTCATATTTGACATGGAAAATATTTTCCTTGGGTGGGAACTGGTTGATTTTGGACTTGTGGTCCCAGTGATAATGGTGCTCCCAGAGAAATGTTGTGCCAGCATGCTAGTGCAGCCCTCGTAGTCCTTGCCCTCGCCTAAGGCCCCGCGCACCACCTTCCCCCACCCACCACCACCCTCCTCATCCTGGCCCTAGCATTTCCCTCCGCTTCAGCCAGTTGTTCTTGGCTGAATGAAAGAAAGGAGAGAAAATAAAGAGATCTAAATGTCAGCGGGGAGCTGAGTGCATTCCTCTCACCGTGTCCTGAGACCGGTCACCCAGAACAACTTGTGATCCCTGGACAAAGCTGATGACAGCAGGTGGCCATATGAAGAAAATTTCCCCCCAGAATTAGATCCTATCCCTGGGAAGCTCCATTGAGTCAAGGATAATACCCCCAACCCTCCGGGTCCGCAAGGATTTTCATTTCAATTTCTTTACACAACGATGCTTTTCATCTTGACCAGGGTTTGATGACAGTGCACAGCTATGAAATAAATGGGATGCAGCTGAAAGCCAGAATTATCCCTTGAACCTGCAGCATTGCCTTCAAGAAGACTTTGTTTCCGTCCATGTACATTACATATCCATTTATTTACATGTATGTATTCAAATACACGAGTGCTCAAACATACATGAACGCCCACACACACACACATGCACTCACACGCACACACACATGCACTCACACACACGTATACACAAAAGACCCCTCATTACCACATGTATGCATACAGAAACACGTGAAGGGACACACACACAGAGACACACACACACACACAGAGACACACACACACAGAGAGACACACACACACACACAGAGACACACACACACACAGAGACACACACACACAGAGACACACGCACACAGACACACACACACACAGAGACACACACACAGACACACGCACACAGACACACACACACACACACACACAGACACACGCACACAGACACACGCACACAGACACACACACACCAAATGAAGATAAATAGGGACGGTACACAGTGACAATGATTCCATCCAAACAGGCTGGAGTCTTCTCGCTCCTGTTTTTTTCCACAAGGTGTTTTCTGGGGGAATATAAATGATGAATGAGGACAGAAAGGTCACCCTGAAAATAAAAAATAAAAGCCATTTCGTCACAGTGAAAAATGGTGATTAGATTTTTGTATTTTATTTATTTATTCATTTTAGATACTCGGTCAAGAAATATAAACCTTGTAAAAGGGTGACTTCATGTGCGAGCCACATAGCTTCAGTGGTTGGAGAGCAGGTCTAGTTTCATACAGACCAGGAAGATCATGTGAAACCATAGTGCTCTGAAACAAATCCACATTTAAAGCAAACGCAGCACTTTTTAATGCATTAGACTTGAAACCTCGAAACGTCATGTTTACCGGTGCATGGTATACATGTAACATGATATTTCCTTTTAAATGTACATTATACGTTAGTGTAATACTTTGGTGCCATAGCTTTAGATTTCTGCTCAGTTTGTTTTATACAGATCCAAGATTGCTCAAAGAATAGTGAATTTCCCTCGAATGCAACACCAGTGTCAGCCAACTTTAGATCCACATGCTTGTGTGTGATATTACTTGGGCTCAACACAGCTTTAAAAAAAAAATTGTCCAACCGCAACATAAACATTTGTTTTGCTACTGTATGTGTTTTGAATTATGGAACATCAGTACTTCTCTGTCATTGCTTCATAAAACATTGTCTCTTTTTGGCATGCTCTGCATTATGCAAAGCATGAGATTAAGTGTGGAAACTACAAATAAACCTAAACCTGATCTGTCAACTACCAAAACTGTTTTTCGATGCTGAATGCAGAAAATATTTGCACATCCTGCAAGAGTAAACTACATGGCGCTTTATTGGACCTGCGCTACATTGTCAAATATCAACAAACGTTCAGTGATCATGTGTGTCTCCAGCCTGCATGAGTGGGTATGTGTACAGAAGTGAACATCATGCATTGATACCCTCCCCTGCCTCTCAGGGTCTGAGCCAGCCAATCTGCTCTCCCAGACTCACCTTTCCTGGATCATTTGCTGGCTAACACCTGATACTTTCATGTTGCTAACTCGAAGGCTGCCCACAATTGCCTTGCCAAATGGCCTGAGACCACCTATTCTGTGGGTCTCTGTTGTGGATCAATTGAACCCCTTCCAGGAGCAAACTCGGCTTAATTGACCCCATATGTTCTTTGGGAGCTAAGACCCACTGCGGGCCATATCTATGGTTCAGTATGAAAATCAGTTTAATGCGTACTTCATGCGTTTATAGACGAGAGTGATCAAAGGAACAAAGGCTGTATTGATCAGAAGGCACTAAGTAAAGGAACATAAAAGGAGGCTTCTTTTTTGATAACCAAAAAGTAATTTTATACCTCTTAACTCATAGACTCAAATCACATAGTGTGAAAAGGAAACAAAACAAGCTGTATTTTTAAAGACTGTTTAAAAAAAAAAAAGATGAAAAGAGGTTTGTGACTTTCATTAATGACAATTTGATGTAAGTGTGTGTAATTACCAAAGGCGGCTCTGCGTCCTGATCGGGGTCAGTGTCTGTGAGCTGGAGCTTCAAAGAGATCTGCCAGAACACGCCCACTGCTCGCTCGTACTGGACTGCAGCCTCCTATTGTGCTGGAGGAGGAGGGAAGGGAGCAGGGAGGAGATTGCAAAATAACCCTCTTAGAATCTGGCCTTCGACAAACAGCCAGACAGACAATCTGGAATAAATTCAGATCTGGCTCCAAAAAAAAAAAAAATCTGCAGAGGAGTTTGACCAAGAGGTTCATGTGGGAAGAGCAGAGCATATGAGAGTAAGGTTGAGCTGGACCTTAGGCACAATGGAAGATCTTCTGGAATAACTCATTACAGTGTAAATATAAAACACATCACACCTATTGGTTGACAGAAAATCATAGTCTTGTTGTGATTACATGCACCAATTAGAACATGCTGGAGAATCGATGCATATTTATGTCTCCTGTTTTCCTGTGAATATTCATTTCACTCATTAATGTTCAGGATTTCACTTCTCAATCATTCATAATTCAATAAATGGTAAATAATGACTTCCATTTGCAACGGTAAGTAGGAGGAATTACTTACATTGTTTTGACTGCCACAAGGCCATCATGAGAATAGTCTTGGGGCTGTACCTGTCATTAACTGTGCAATATTTTTTATCTTCCCTTAGTAGGAGACTTGGAGACACAATGTTGATTTATGATCCAATATCTAAGCTATATTATTGTAATTTTCACTTGATTAATTAATGCTAGTTTCTGTGCATGTACACCATTTGCTTCTAAATCACATAACAAACTGAAGTAATTTCATAGAAACAATTACTTGCAAACAGACAACAAAACAATGGTGCATTTTACCGTAAGCCACTCACCCTGCTCAAGTAAAACCACAAACCCTGCCTCCATCATCACTCGAATGTCTCCCTGACCCAGAGTAACAATAGCAAACACATTCTAAAGCCCGAGAGGTCAATCTCTGTCATTTTCCAAGACTGTAATTACATTTGAAAAGACTGACCAGCCCTTTGTTGTCAAGGCAAAGCCATGGGAGGCTTCTTACTGTGTGAGGATACAGTATGGAACCGTTGGCTCTGATTGGACCCCATTATGAGGGACAACATGTTTGACAAGGCACAGGTGCCACGGTTACACATCCTGGCTTGGCCCATCAATCCAGAGACCTTCCAAGTCCACTTCATCAATGCCTGTCAATAGGACAAAGTGGATGGCTGTTTAAGTGCAGTGGAGCTGGATGGAGGAAGAGCAGGAGAAGTGGAGACATAGTCCTTCTCTGTCCAGTCCCCAGTCTAACCATGTGAACGTAGCCAGATGCTGAATAGCAGTGGTTATTCGTTGTAATAACGCTGCCAGACTTTCTTGATGTTTGATTATACACATCAACACAAGTTATGTAAACAAATCAACTTTTTGTCTAAATAAAGTTAAAGAGGTTTCCTATTTTAACAGCCAACAAACCACAAAGAAGCAGTTGAATGTACATCATTTTAGACTGCAAGAAAATGCTTCAAATCAAGTAATCACTTTGAATAACTGTTTCCAACAAAATGAAAGCTTTCAAAACATTGATTGAAAATGGAAGTGTTAACAGTAAATGTTTCATTAATTGATTTAACAAGTCTGTGATTTGTGGTAGAGGAGTGACAAAAACACCGTAATGCGCCCGTCGTTTCCTCCTCGCACTGGGCTCGCTTTATTATTTTAATCACTATTGAAACAACCGAGTAAACAAACACTTCATCCGTTTAACTGTAGACAATAGTGATGGCGGTGCTGTTCCGAATTCAAATCTGTGAAATGTTAATCGCTTTTCATGGTCCGGGCCTCCTTGCTTTTGTCCTCAGAGAGCCTCCTACTGAGATCCGTGACTTGATTTGAATAAGGGGCAGAGCTCTGGCACCTCGCTGGAGAGTGAGCTGTTTGGGTCAGGATACAAGGGGAGGAGGACCGGGGCAGCTCCTCCAAGCCTGCTGTCAGCCAGGCTTATTGATGCCCGTGCCACTACCCATGGACTTCCTGAGTGATTGCTGGACAGACTTCCGCTGATTGATGTGACAGGCCCTTGTGCAGTTTGAGCCCCTTCCCCATCACCTTCTGAAGTAATCTCTGCAAAGACTGTATGTTTTCATTAGACCAAACTCAAAATGTAACTGTGGGCTGGATTTCTTGTACAGGGCTTGGCTGAGACAGAGTTGATTGATGTAGTTGGGTTCATAGTTGTAGAGGACATTGGTACCACTGAGGACACTGTTTATGGTTCAGGAACAACAACCGAAACTAGTCTTATCTGAGATGCCTGGAAATCAGTGATTGGTTGTCAGTAGAGACACCTTTGGAAAAGATTGTTCTAGACGTGCCATTTATTGTTTGCGGTATCTTCAACGCTGGTAAAAATCGAAATATGTTTCATGGCATTTACATCATGTTGCATGTCAATCTTTTGACAAATAGATAAGCGTGTGTGCAACATGTTCGCGAAATACCGTCTGCGAAGCTTCCTGTTCAACTCCTGGCTGATTGTCAGGATCATTGTGTGCAAATTCGTGTCACCATGTCAAGTTCATTCATTCACCATGTCAGAGACTTCAGTGATCCACTCGTACAAGGCCTGTTATCTATCGGAGACAAGCCACCGATGTGCCAGTTCTCCCAGCCTCCACAGATGGAAAGCCAGACCTGCTGGTGCCATTAGTAAAACATCTGAACCAAGAGGCTTGTGCCATATCTAACAAAAACACACAATGCTCATTGAATGAAGAAAAAGAAGAATCGATGAGTTTTGAGTACGGCTGGGTGAACAGAAGCGTGTTTTCTCAGTCACATCTCTGGTGGCTTTATGTCAGAAGTGTGTCACTGTACAGAGCACTGTAATTGAGGCTTAGGCTGTAGAGGAAATGAGGGATTTCTTATGTGCTTGTGTCAAACACTATCAGTAGATCAGCTACAGGGGCGAAAATCTGCTCTAAGTTTTTTTGGGGGGGACAATTATATGACATTTTTTCAAGAGCAATTCCTGAGGGGGACACCAAAATTACTGCTTTAACACATAGCCTACATTGTAATATGTTAAATGTATATTATGAATATTATTTAAATTTCCTTATGTTTACAGTGATTTATTGGGGGGGGGGGTCATATTATTCATTATATCATTATAGATCATTATATTTTTCCCAGGATGGGGGGGTCATGTCCCCCCTGTCCCACCCGGGATTTCCGCCTATGATCAGCTATTCCATTAAAATGTCGTCATGTATTCTATGCTTTCCTCACATATTGTATTCTTAGTGTAAGTGTCTCTGTCTCCACCTGCCTATAATAACAAACATCTATTAGCAACACGGTATTGTTGTTGTTGTTGTTTGGCTATTCATCTGACCTTCATGCTTCAGAGAGACTTTGCTAGTACCCCTGTGTTTGACTCTGATCTGATTTTTTTTTTCACGTCGGGGTGTTCGGTAAACTCTCTCTCTCTCTCTCTCTAATCAACTGGTCGTCTACAACTTATAAACCCAGAACCTGAACACACCGTTCTGGTGGAGATGGACAGAACCGTCTTCCACAAGTCCAGACAATACGTTTTACTGACGGACAGCCTTACGTACATTTCTATATGGAACATGTATGACCAGATGTGAACCATATTGACAGACGTTGGTGCCACAGTCATGCAATAAATAAGGACAACAGGCCGCTCAAGATGTTGACGCTTTCTGTGCCATCTGGACCCCGTCGATGGCCGGGTTGGACCTCTTGTGCTCCAAACAGGAGATTAAAAAAAGACAACATTCAAGGAGTTCTCATTAGCACAGCATACGCAGGCCGCTTGGCATTGTGCTTGAGTGACACTGCTATAGACCTTGTCTCACCAGCTGGTTCTAGGGTAATTAGACCATGGGCTGAACTCTGTGTCCGTTTCTTGGGCAGATGGATGGCTGGGTGTGGGCCCAGACAGAGAATTAATACCACGCCCCCGGTATAGCCCATAGATTGATACGAGCAAAGTTCGGGAGATGATGGAGCAAGTTGAAACTTTTGAAATACTGCTGGCCTTGGACACTGCTTATAGGCCAGACATTTCCACAGGCTCCACAGTGACTGAAGCTCTTCCAGTGTTCTCCCTTTCCCAGTTGGCTGTGTTGGTCAGGACCTTTCTTTCTTTCTTTCTTCTTTCTTTCAGGGACATGTCATCTGTTTGGGCTGAATGGTTTTGTCTCCATTCCACACGTGTTTTAGGAGTCTGAACGAACAATCAGTAATTCCACTTTCCACAACCTTTTTATAATTACATTTGAACACTGCATAACTAACCGACATTTAAAAAATAAATGATGACAAACACAAGAAAATAATAGTTATTTTGTTGTTAGGAAAAGGCGGAAATATACTTGGTACCATTTGCTAGTCAATACAATTATTGTATTCATGTAAACTATGATGTAATGAACAATGGGACATATTAATCATATGTGTGTTGCAAAATCAGCCAGGATACATTCTAGAAATACAGAAAATAAAAAGCTTGTATTGTTCAATTTAGGCACTCAAATAATCTCTACTCGTCTTGATACATGTATGAAATGCCAGCTCTGAAGACTGATGACGAGACAATGTAATTGGTCATTGTCTGTATACATAGTTCATTGTAGGCAGTGGACTGTACAATGTTGATACTGTCGTTGAGTATGTAACTTTGGTTCGTTTTGACCTGAGCTTGGTCCTCAATCCAGGCAAATAGAGAGATGTGCTGGATACAGTGTTACATTAAATGACAAATCCAATAGGACACACAGTATTGATGTTGAAAAAGAAACACGTGTAAGAGCAATGACATGACTCATGGGTTTAACGTTTTTTTTTTAACCCCCCTACATTTGTCTCCTTGAACAAATCAGAAAGGAGAATAAATCAGAAAGAGAAATAGGGACACATATAGGGCATGGACAGACCAGCCTCTCAATCACACAAACATACTGGTGGTGACTCCAATTACCGTCATTGGCCGGGTTTCCCAGATTCGTTAAGAAGCTCTTAACGCTATGAGCTTCTTAGGAGCGTTCTAGAACGCTCTTAGAACGCTCCTAAGAAGCTCATAGCGTTAAGAGCTTCTTAACGAATCTGGGAAACCCGGCCATTATCTTTTTACTTAGGGATACATACATATTAACTATGAATGTTACATATGTTTACAAACATTATACTATACTACTTTTATTTAACTTCACAATGAGGAAGCGGAAAAGGGTGAGTAGTATTTTTTTTAGTTAGACCATGGTTGTGAACACAAATATTTCCCGTTTTATTTGTTTGCTTATATCCATCAGAATCAGATTGTACCATCAGTGGATGTCACAGCAATCAACAGGCTACTCGCTGACACCAGCCACATCCCGTTATTCAAAGTCAATTTAGACCAGTCACTCGCACGGAAAGCTAGGGTGAAGAAAACGAACATTTTCTCCTAAATCGCCATGGCAATTCATCAGCGGCAGCGGGTTTCCGCAAGTTTTATCAGCAAACAGCCAATGAATATGCAGTTAAACAAACAACCGTCAAACTATAAGACCACCTTGGCTAACGCTATTATGTCTGTGTCCGCGCAGCGGCTTGTCTGACAGAAAAAAAGCGCCAGTCCCGTTTGAGGAACTCTTGTGGGGATTTCACCACACCAGAATTCTGATCGGACTTGGATGCCGTCCCAGAAAACAGAATTAATAGCCTTTCTCTCCGTTGAATACTGTTTTGAATGTGTAATGTCGAGTGTATACAGGACTGTAGTTTACTGTGCATTTGAGACTAGAACTTCATTTCCCAAAGCACAATGCCACAAGGAAGTGAATTCATGGAATGAGGTAGAAGATAAGACATCAGTAGGCTACTATCTAAATTTACAGGTCATCATATGGGATACATGTTTGACTATGATAAACTTTGGCAATAATGATAATCCTTGCAATAAAGATGTATATAATCATGAGCCTCAGTGGAGTATCTAGAAATCAGTTGGCCTCCCCGATTTAGGTGCCAATCAATTGGTTTTATTATAGAAAGATGATCATTTTAGGTAATTTCAGCAAACATTCAAACTCTAAACCACAGTAAAAACTCTGTCATGAAATAAATATATTGTGGGCCATCTATAAAACAGTCAATCAAATTATTTAGGTCTAATATTAGACTTAAGATCTTAAACATCTGTGTGCATATGATCGTGTCAATAAGAGGGGTCTCCTCAGCCAAATGCCCAGTCTGCCACCTGTCTGGTCTGATCGAAACGGCATATTCTCCCCCTTCAAACTCAGGTCTCCTGCTCCGTCTGGGCTTGTCCACATGCCATGCATGACTGTAGAGGCCACCTGTTGAAATGGTGGGTGGCTAATTCTAGTCGCGAGTTAAGACACATGGCTTGGTGTTACACTCCATCTGACAGACTACCCTATACCCACCACCCACCCACCCACCCAGCCTCCACTCCACAGTCCACCTCCCTCTGCCTGCAACCCAGCCGGCACCCCGTTATGGCAGCTCCCTTGATTGATGGAGGAGCCCCCACTCAGGGTTAATTTACACTCATGAATTATGCATGCGGTGATGCCACCACACCATTCTGCATCTCTACATGGGGTGAGACTTGAGTATATCAAGACATTTCCCTTTTCCTCAGCCCCGTTCCCTTCACAGATAACACGAGAAGGGGCAGGGGTGTATTTTTAGATGATGGCAGTTGGAAGGGCTACTGCGTTTCTTTTGATATTTATTATTGAACTGCAGGACATGGTAAATACCATGAATAAATAACACACAGATCTGCAGTGTAACTTCACGAAAAGTCCTGCTTTAGCCATATTTGCATCCTTATGTCAGGAATACTCTCTTGAAGATTTTAGGAGGGTTTAGGTGCAGTTCCGTGGGCATCTGTGAAACCCTTTGTGACATTGCTTGTTAAAAGGGCTAGACAAATAACATTTTATTTCAACTTTTAGTCTCTTAGGGGTGATAATGTCATATACCAGATGACTCATGGTAGAATCCTTATCACAGTTTTGCAACCTTTCAAAAGTTGGTTCACCTGCAGGAAGCTAAAAAAGATTAGCTGAGACAAGTATCTGTTTTTGACAGTGTCAGTGGTTTTCAAGGTCAGCTACACAAAATATATTGGTTTTCATGTGAACTCTGTGTGCCCCAGAGACAGTGATGTCATTATGCTATCTTTACCTATGACACCACGAACATTCCTTGCCTCTTCTTTATCAGCACTATCTAAAAACAGATATATTTTTCCTTAACACGATATAATAACATCTTGATAATTAAATATCTTTACAGATAAATCTGCTTTGAAAACAGTCTCTAACTCGAACACCTGTTCACGTCAGGGTTCAGTAGGCTAAAACTGTAAAAAAAAAAAAAAGTTCAGTCAAATGAAGATTTATCAAAAAATAGGCGGGGTCACCAACTGCCACACCCATCTACCCCCAGCCTATCTTTGATCTTCAGGGCCAGTGGGCGGGGTCAGAGAGTAAAGCTAGCCCCTGGGGCCCCTACCGGAGGGGGGCTGGGCAGATGATTGATGGAGGCTAGCCCAGTTGGAGGCATAGGAACACCCTCTGAAAGACAACGTGCCAGTCTTTCTTACTTCCTGGTAACCCTCCTGCTATTCCTGTCCCCTCTCCCCTGCACCACGATTTTTCATAAATGACAATTGTGCCGCTCAGCACTTTGCCCATCTCTGTCTGCCGCTCGTCACCACGGCGGCACAGACGTATGACAGGACAGTGAAGAACAAAGCGAACAGAAGTGATGCCACGCTGGACACATACATGATGAGAACCGTTGCGTCATCCCCACCAGATCCTTTTGAAATGGTTTTGAATCTGAACAGTTCTTGCGTCATCTTGTCAATCTGTTTGTCCAAAAAAATAAAAAAAACATCAAGGAGGAAGTGTCTGAGGAGAAAAAGTTCTAACTTTAAAATAACTTTTGGACATGGTTGTTGAAGGCTCCTGGATTCGGTATGATGTATTTGAAAACAAGTGCTTTTACAGCAGGTATCTGATTGTAAAACAAGGCTGTGGTTATTTTCTGACTGGCAGACAACCCATCTCTCACAGCAAATGTGTTGTTACAGTGTAGATATTGACAGACTTCATAAATCAGAGCCATTGAATTGCTAGATGCTATTTTTACTTACTCTGACATTTGACCTGCCTGGTTGGGAGCGTGGATCCTAGTGGCTGTATTGACCTGGTGTTGTGCTGGGTGAACCTATCAATACACACACACACACACTTACAATGACAGGGATTTACTGTATGAAATCAATCATCACAGCCCTCACGGTCATAAAAATGTGTCATCAAATAAATACATTTGTGAAATTTCCACGTACTACATTCAACCAAACAGTTTGAATGGTAATTTGTAGACTTTGTACCATTTGGTTGAGGAGTCAATTATTAAAATTCATTGCATGTATAGAAATGTAGCATTTCTTTGTGTTGTATGAACTGTCAATGTAATGAGGAGGGGCGGGGTGTTTTTTTAGATGATGGCAGTTTGAAAAATGTATTTTTGTTTTTAATAACCCTTCAACATTGGCCTTCCATTCCACGACAGAAGAAAGTTTGAGTATGAGGGAGAATTGTGGAGACGTTTCCAAAGGGACGTAACACAGGACTTGTCTTAGCACTGTGACACATCACACTCTCTCGCACGCTTTTCCAACACTTATCTTTCGACAAGCAGTCCCTTCGTTAGGCTGAAAAACTATGGGGTACAGCGACATGTCTTCCATCTGTCCACAGTCATTATGCTGCCCATTAGGTGAGACGTCTTCATTTCCTTGGGGGTCTTGCAGACTGGATTGAGCCGGCTGCTGTGCAGTGATGGAGAGAGACAATAGACTGTCAGGTGTCCAGTCGCATCCACTTTGCACACACATCCATTTTCATTAGACATGCCATGAGATACGAAGCATATTTTCTTTTGGACTTACATAATTTACTCTGAATGCAACGTAGTTATAATGTGACAGTGTGTGTCAAGAAGCTAGGAGAGGGGTGGCACAGGTATAGAGATATTTCTCATTCAAAGAAGCTCTGTGGAAGATACCACCAAACGTCACTGCTTTGTATGAAGTGCCATTCTTTATTTTTTTTAGATACTGGTTCATTGGAGAAGAAATGTCACAATCTCATGTGCATTCGTGTTTGAGTTGGATATGTTTCTCAGAAAATGTAGAAAATTGTACTCATCGACATAAGAATGTAGGCTATGTATATTATGTATGCAAACTTGTGCATAGGTGCTGTGCACAAGATTCTAACAACTTTCATGTCAAATTAAAAAGTGAATCATGAAAAGAAGAAAGATTTTACAATTTGCTTAGACGAGTAATTACAACATATCATTAAACACCAAAAAGCCCAAATGTGTTCTTTGTATGTTCCCTGGGCATTGAAATTCAAGCTTAAACACAGTGAGTCTTATTACTGCTTTCCTCTTGTGTGATTTCCTCTTTGACCCCGACCATTTTTGGAAGAGATTTTTCTTTACGACCTGGGCGTTGAATAATGCAATGCCAGGCAGTCTGGTTTAATTGCCTATACTTTCACAACCAACAATTTCAAACAATGTTGTCTACCCTTAAAGGAGACATTTAGTCATTTGTTTATAATTGATGCAGAGCACTCTTGATTACCCTTCCCACTAACAACACATCAGTGAATTGATCATTAAAATGGTGCGGTTGAACTCGGTACACGTCTATAGTAGGTGTGATTGCTACTGTGCAGTACCCACAGTCGATCTCCCACTCTTTTTTCAAATTCAATACAGAGTCACACGCAATGTGACTTTTAACACAATGTTGCATGACTTGTTTCGACTGATAATTAGTTGTTGGACATGCTATGTGGAGGATACATTCGTAACGATGTGACAATCATGCACAACCTAGCGCCTAGCGCACTGCTGTCAACGTTGCCAACACGGCCGACAGAGCACGCGAAGACGAACTATAGTTAGGTGCAGAACATCCTGTTCTGAAAGACACAGGTGAATCAATTCCTATCGGAGCATGCAACATTATCACCAACTGTCATTTCCACATACACTCCGCTGGTTTCACAAGTTATTCAAATACAAACAAATAGGCTAGTCTGTGAAACATTTCATCTATCTGCCGACATATTTCCCCAGATGGCTCGGAGATGGTTTCACGCTGGCCCCAATGTAAAGTCTCCATATATAAACTGGCCGCAGATGCAAGAGGAGGGAACGGAGTGTGAGGAGTGGGCCAACAGAAACAACCGCCTCTCCTGTCACCGGATGGGTTAGCTGAGGCGCTGCACGGCAGCCTGGGGGGGCTCGTGTGGCTGAGAGGAGCCAGGCTCGTTTAGAAGGCAGGTGCTTTCTTTCTTTGGCCTTTTGTTTCAGATTTGTTTGGGATTATGATGTGGGCTACGATACAGTGGGTGGCTTTGTGTCTTTCAGATGTGTGCCGTTGTAGACATGTGGCCTTCTAGGACGACGAAAAAATAAATAAAAGAAAAATAAGAGAGGATTTAAATAAAAGTGGGCTGTTTGGGGGTTGATGGTGGCACGGTCGGTGTGCAGGCGAACTATGACCCCTTCTGTGTGTATGAGATGGGTCAAAGCTACGTAGAGTTTGTACATTAGGACCTCAGTCCAGTCTCTTGTTTAAATGAAACCTCCAGTCTTCATTACGCCACGTTACAAAGCAGTTCCTGGACCACATCTGTATAACATTAGACAGAAAACTGTAGCTGTATTTACACAGCTACATCAATAGAATTCTCCAGAGACCTGGTTCTGTGACCCATGCTGCAGATGGTACTAGGCCCTCGCAAGGTCGATGCTTTCGTGTCAATACATCTATTTCTGAGGTCAAATCAATCTGCTAATTGGAGACCATGAAGATTTTTGCGCTTTATATTTTTCAGCTAACAGCCATGACATCATTTTCATGCTTCCAAGATCTTTCTTTTGTACAGGGAAGTTCCCGTCACAACAATGATTACAAGAGTAAAGGACGTGCCTGTCCTCCCGTGTGTTTGAATCAGTTCACTACATTTACTTTACACATTTACATTACATTACATTTATGCATTTAGCAGACGCTTTTATCCAAAGCGACTTCCAAGAGAGAGCTTTACAAAAGAGCATAGGTCACTGATCATAACAACGAGATAGCCCCAAACATTGCGAGCAGCCAAAACATGAAGCATACATTGTGAAAAACCAAATAAGTGCCAAAGGGAAGAACCATAAGAGCATGCAGTTAAACAAGTTACAATAATGACTTTGACTATCATCTGCACGTGCACAATCTATAATTTGAATCCAATCTAGAATCAATGTGTTTTGGAACGCACTAAAAAGATTGCCAGTAAGATTTATGGGGTTTACATATTGACAGACATGCAGTGGCCCTGCTGTTGTTGAGTGTTTAAAACAAGACAGTCAGTTACTATGTCTGTGTGAAGAGAGTACATGCCTCTCCCGGGTCACGTCATTCAAAAGCTATGGCACATTTGTCACAGTACCCATACTGGCCCGAATGTGAAATGTCTGTCTATTCATCACTGGGAGATGGACAGAGATGTGAGTGCTTGGCACATGGAATTGGTTTCACGGTCTAAAAGATGGCCTCTCTTTCTCTTATCATGAAGATCTATGACAGGCTCCCTGTAGCGTGGACCCCCTCTGGCTAGTGAAGGCCAGGGGAACCGAGGAAACAGTGAACAGCTGAGCTATGATGGTGTTTATGGGACGGACCCAGTCTAAGTCCGCGTATGTGACACACACTTCTCACTTCCCCTTCACATGTTAAATCCCCCGAACCACCAGACCATTCCAACAGTCTGGTAAATGACACTCTCTAACAGGTGTCATCGGTTATTGAATATAGCTTGTAGACACGTCCGATGGTGTTACAGACTTTGGAGACCCGGTCGAAGAAACTATGTGCGATAATGTGTGATAATGTGTTGAAACAAGCTGTTCAAATACTGTCCCAAATGTATCCGGGCTGAAATTATTATGTGGGAACGAAACGTATGTCCCGAGTTCACAATTTTCACCACATTCAACAGACAAAAACACTCGCTGGCAGATGAGGGACATGGAAATAGGGTAAATCTGGGCTGTCAATGAAAAAATGTCCGTCAGTCACGATTCAGGACTTTGTTACAGATTACGTAAACACATAGGTCCAATGCAGTTCATAAAATAGTATTAAGAATTTATGCTGTCGTATGTGGTGTTGAGTGTGCAGCATGTCCGGATTTTTAGCACCTCGTTAAAAGTCAAACAGACCATGAATTATGGATGTGTGAAATATTGTTCCTCTGCCCTCAATGTGTTCCAGGGAATATTGTTGGGCGTGGAAACAAATCAGAGGCCACTTGAGCTTGGGTATCCAATTTAAGAGGTGTTTACATACATAATAGCAACAGCAGAATCAGGCAACAGGCTTCACCTACATAAATAACATAGATGGCCCATAATGTATTATCATCGATGTGGGTGCCGTTGTGATGCTAAGGAACCTCTATGGTTTGCTGATGGGAAATAGAGTGTATCCAGTTATAAACTTAAATGGTCTAAAGCCTGATTTGAAATCCTATTTGCACTCTGTAAATCACCCTGCTGGGAACTTCTTGGATCAAGCACTTCGTAAATCACAGCCACCCCACAGAAAAGGTTCAAGTCTGCAGGTTAAGCAGCCAAACTCCCATGATCTCTGAGGGTTGATCCCTTTGCTTGTGAAAAAGTTGGGCCAGACCATGAACAAACACTGTGTCACACGCTTTTAGTGCAGGACAGAGAACCAGACTATTTTTGTAAATTGTGTCATTTGTTTGAGGTCCTGCGTACAAGCTTATTCTAAGGCCGCTGATGATTTAGCTCCATGAAGGAATGTGGTGGAGAGTAGAGCAAGCCGCTGTAGCTCCGGAGATCCCATGACACCATATCGCTCTGCATGGGAGAATGTCCTCTCAAGGCTCTCCGGGGTTTACACATGAAGTGTCCTTGAAGAGCAAGTCATCTCCTGCACACACATTTATCAGTTGCAGAGAAAATTACGGTTTTTAATTCACCCTCACAAACTTTTAGAGAACAGCTATTCAGATTTCCGTTGGTCAATATTTGTGCGTAAAATCAAAGATTGCACACTTTTTTATTTTCTCCTCACACTAGTAGCCACTACTTTCGTTATTGATTGAACAACACAGTTGTTTTCCATTAGTCAGCATATCAGCTGACTTTATTGGGCTTGTCAACTTATAGTTTCTACTGGACTACTAGGAATTTCTAATACACAGACACGCACACACAAACACACACACAGGACTGGGTACGAGACATTTATTGCATTTAAACAGATGGCTGTTGATATGGAGAAAGACGTGTCATCGGCTGTCTGTAGGGCTAACATATTCACACGTGTTTGGTCGTGTGTTGAAAGAAGCTGAAGTGTACAGGAAAAATCGACTTTGCGATGCAAAACTAAAACAGTGTGTGTCAGTTTGGATGTGGGGGTGGTAGAAAGCAACATGCGCTGCCAACGGAGCGCCCGTCCCAACAAATTGTTTGTGTCAGCCGAGGGATGGAACGTGGGGCCCTGTTGTGGTTTTGAAGTACAGATCAATGTCAAGTGTAAAGTCGTAGCTTGGCGTGAGGGGGCTGTCTGGAATCTAAATGACGTTGCTTCCTCCGTGTCGAGTCGGGGCCCCCCGAAGGAGCCTAGTGATCGGACATGGCTGGAGACCGAACGAAAACTGCCGTAACAACAGACATGTGAGAGCTTCTAGAGGAGAGGTGTCTAGTTTCGGCAGGCCAGTATTGTGTTGAGAGCCTGGGAGCACATGACTGGGGGGGTCACAAGGGCAGGTCCCTGGGGAGACGCAGCTGGCGTACCGCTGGGTCTCTCCAGGCTAATTACCATCCCTACTGCCTAGCTAGCTGCAGGCCACCGCCAGGCCAGGGACACAGATGAGTCGCACTGCTGAGCTGAGCTAAGCTGGTTGGTGTTTTAGTTATGGTGTTTACTAAGAGATGAGGAAACTTAAATTCTGTAAATCTTTCGAACTGGAGGTGTTCGATGTTACACACCGTTAAGACGGCTGTACATTTTCTATAGGGCTGCATGATGTAGAAAAATAGGGGTCTCGATTCATCACTGTCCCCGAATAATCAAATTGGTTTGACTGAGAAGCAAAAGCATTGTGTGTTCACCTGCATGACTTTATGACAGATAGTGAGGAATATCTAATGATGTTATTGATGACTGATCTCCTTCAGAGCTTCAACTGCAGAGAATGTTCATTAAATGTCAGTTGGCCAGAGCTGACTAACTGCCTGCTGAATCTTCTGTGACACTTAGCAAAGCGAACAGACAAGACCTTTGACCTTGCGATAACACAATGTTCTGCTCAACGGCGCCAAAAAACACATTTTGTTCTTGAGTCTGAGATGAGTCACTATTTTGTCAAACATAACAATTTCCTGCTACTTACAAGTGTGCTTCTAGAGTGCTTCAGTTGCTAAGAAAGCTAAGAGATGTGGATAATTCAACGAGAAGAGAAAATAATCTTTTTAAATTGAGAAAAAGGCATAAAATTCGAATAAAAACTACAGTTCACCAGATACTGTACACAAAACCTGAACATTTGTCATTACTTACGGTTACTGTTAATAACGATATTTACATTTGCTCTCTTAAAATGTTCCCATATGAGACTTACAGTCAATGAAAACATTCTTACACATCCTATTACGATACAAACAGTACTTACTACAGTTGCCAGAACATTGAAATCCAACTGGATGTGTCATTCTGCTCAACTTCAATCTTGTGGACATTTGTTTGTATGAGAAAAAACAAAATTATATATATAATAAGTGTTGGTATCAGATTTATTTAATGATAAGTTAACTCTCATTCCCCCAGCAGAAGCTGCCTATATGATTTCATGGCCATGACTATAAAGACTATGTTGGTAACCTCAGCTCTCATGTGGCAAAGTAATTGCAGGTAGGAAGAATTTCTACACCAAATGTTAGTGCCATTACTCTGCCTCACTGTGACCTTGATATAGGAAATTATATTAAAACATAAATCCACACCTTAGGTTTTGTCATCACATGCATGTATGTTTTGACCATACACACAAGAGAAAAGTAGTGGTTGTGATGGTGACTAAAGTAAGTGTTTGGTAAGAGTTTATTAATATGTTGATGTGCAATTGTGATGAAAATGTATCACGGTTTTAGATTCAGTACATTTTCTGACCCAAATCATTATTCTCCTCCTTGGCTTTTGCATAGGTGTCAAACTTAGAATGAACACTTATAATTGGCAACACAAATTAATAATTCAGTATGCTTCGACTCAGATCTTATGTTTACACTGTGCAACTGAGTCAGAATATGTAGCTAAAGTGGACTTGCTAATTCACACACCACATACATTACTGACCATGATCATCAGACAAGAAAACAACATTAGAAAAAAAGTTTTAGTTTAGGAGACCACAGCACTTTTTGTTGGATATGACTTTTACTTAAAAGGAAAAATACAACACTTATATGGAATTTAAGTACACTCTTAAATCAATTGTAAATGCAAATGCAGAATTAACATTACATATTGAAAAGTATCACTGTGGCCCAACAACACATAGTGTTGTGCTGTATTATTCTGTGGGCATCTCTACAAAGTGAACAAGATTCAGCTCAGTGCTTATACGGCAAGAATTCATTGAGGCATTCATCAATTTTTACATTTTATCCAGATGATACTGGCACCTCTCTGTTGAACATGAAAACAAAAGCAATGAATGCATGCCAAAAGCAATCCTTTATATAAAACCTTTTCATCAGTACTTCAGATTACTAGGAAAATAACCAATGTCTCAGCTGAGACAACAACTGCATTCTGAAGGCCGACCAGTTAAGATATTAATACAGCACACTGTGTGTGTGTGTGTGTGTGTGTGTGTGTGTGTGTGTGTGTGTGTGTGTGTGTGTGTGTGTGTGTGTGTGTGTGTGTGTGTGTGTGTGTGTGTGTGTGTGTGTGTGTGTGTGCATACGTGCGTGTTCTTTTTTTATACAGTATATCTGTGTGTCTTCAGAACAAAAACATCTCTGTGTTCCGTAATTTTAAATTGTTGCAATTTTCATCAACATAACCCACACACTAACTACTGCTTCTTTGATTGCAAGTTCAGTGATTTAAGTTAGACTGTAAAAGTTGTTGGCCATCCTGTGGGAAACTAGTGCTGAGCCGCGTTACAACAGAATTGTGTATCTCACAGCTGTGTGTTATCAGAGAACTATGAGGTTTAGCTCTGTGGGCATGAGCAACACACTGTGACCTTCCTTCCTCCACATCTGACATCTTACCTAGATTATTCAGACCAAAATATTAAATACCTGACCCCTGATTCCCTCACTGGAATATTTGAGTCGATAAACGTGGAAGTTTGTAAATCCAACTGCTACCACAAAAACATATGCAGTTGTTAAACTGCTCTTTTTTTAACTGACAATGTTGAAGTTGAGAATAATTACTTTTCACGCCCCTTTCCAGTCAACTTTAAACACAATGGAACATTCTCCCCTGTTTATTTCTTGTAATTGGAAAGTTCATCATGCTTGAGATTCATTACTCCTTTGATGTGTTTCTTCTGAGGGAAGAATTAGGGTTTCCCTATTCCTAAAGAGCAGACAAGGCATATTTCATAGTTCACCATTGTTCCACATCTATGGTGCAATTAGAAAGTAACATCTGAGATGATTTCACACATCCTAAGGGCTTAAAGGGATTGTTAAGTTGTAAGATAACAAACTAACCGATAGAGGAGGAGTCAGAAAGGTTCTTTAATTTCAAATTAGTTTGTAAACCTGAACTTTCGTCTGGGGCATTCATCATCCAGTAATCAAATGTTAAAAGAAGTCAGCAGAAGCTTTGATGGATTCATCAGACACACTTTGATGTTAGTCACACTACATTTTTTTCTAGTCAAAACATCATTTCTGTTTGTCTAGAAGAATGAAACTAATCTAATTAGACACTTCAGCAAAAGTTCACAGAGAAAAGGTCTCATGTAAAGAAAGACAGCAGGAAACAAAGTGTAAAAGTGTTCAATTTAAAAGACTGGAAAACATGAATATCCTTTAAAGAATATTAAAACAACTGAAGGCTTATCATGCAAAAAATTTGCCAGCAAATTACAATATTGATGTCTCTCAAACATATGCCTTAAGGTTCCCATCCATGGACCATGGATCATGGTTTTATGAATCAATACAAATAATGAGACACCCACCTGGATATCTCATGGAAATGAAATCGATTTCCAAGCAGCGCATGATTAGAAAAAGATTTATTTTTTACCATCAATCTAAATATAAGGTTTATGGAAACATGCTTTATCCTTGAGCTGTCCACAGGATTATAGGTCATTTTCAAATAAGAAATAGATTTTCCAACAAATTCACCATTCAAAGCTTAGCTATAATTAGTATATCCTTAGGTTATGCTGTCACAGTTAGGAGCATAGTTTTAAAAAGCAATGACAAAGAATTATGTATAAATAACGTTCGATTAAAAAAGTCGATGGACCGAAACTGGAGTCTAGAGAAATGTGGGACTCCCAACTGCCTGACTGCAGTGATGCTATTCCAGATACTACAACCTGCCATCCTGAAAAGTGAAAAGCAGCTTGTTGACTGTTGGATAAGCCAGTGGTACAACATGGAAATACATGTGTTACTTTCAGGGACCAAGTATACAGTATTGTGAAATGTTACTTTTTATAAAGTTTGTCTTTGATATAGGTTAAGTACTCTGTTTTTACACAATGCAGAACATCATTTGAGTTTGTATGACTATGATAGCACAAGAAAGTACATATTGCTATCTACTCCTATCAAATAGATGCTTTCTATAAAATGACTCATCCTAAAGAGTACTTTTTACTGCTCGTCATGACAAGGACACTATCTATGCATGTATTGTGTAATCAGTTAAAGCCACTCTAACTATGGATGTATAATTGTATAAACAGCAACAAAAATGTGTTATGAAATATGACTTCTGCACCCGATTGTTATCATGGCCTACGTATGCACTAATCAACCAGGGATGTGCAGAATAAGCAAACACGTTCACAAGAAACATTTCCCTGGAGGAAATGATCCCTGTGCCTATGCTGTGTATGCTACAGGGATATTCCTATATTGTCTGTGGGTAATAAACATGACTAATCGCTCCAAACTTGGCTGGGTCCCCTGATATGTGCCCTTTGCGTCTTGCTGCGAGCTTAGTTAGGTGCTTCTCATCCTTCTGATTTTGTACACAAACATCACATTTTCTACTCACAACAATCCTGGTCAATTAATTATTCATTGGCAAGCCTTCCTCTCCTTGGTGCGGCTGCATACACATCTATGCAGTAATGACCTATATTGCATTTTAGGATAGAAACACAAGAGACTTTTTCATCTTCAGAGCCTACCAGGATCTGAAGGATTCCCTAGGTGTGACCTCAGCCTTGACTGTGTCCTCACCCCATTATCAAGAAGTGACCCAGATTTGTGAATCTACTTTTCAGTAGTTCAGAGCCAAAATGGAAGTGGTCCCTCATCAGTAGTCCTTCACTCTTGTCTAGATGGTAAATAAAGGAGCCAACAGGGTAGCGATCAACTCCTACTGATTGATCAGAAGAAAAGCTTCCCTTGAGGTAAGCTTTAAATCTCGTCACAGTCTTCGATGCTTCTTCCAAAACATTCTCTCTCACACACACACACAAACACAAACACACACACCTGCTGTAAAGCTGGTGACAATCGGCTGCAGCCCCCACGGGCAGGTTGGAGTGGGAGTTTTGTTTTTGTGCATAAGAGTGTGTGAGATCAGTGGTAAATCCAATGTAATCTCCGTCTAAGCTACAGACCTGCTCCAAAAAGCCCTCCTGAGCAGGAGATGGTCCGTTATGACTGGGCCTTTCATCCAGAGGAGGGAGATTACATCTGAGCAGCACTCTCCTTTCAAAGTTCTGCTTCGAGTTCAAACAGTGTTTTATTCCAGTCACATCCGCATGAAGGAGAGACATCAGAGGCCTTTCAAAACCAACACTTATATAATTCTGGAGAAGAGACCTACATTTCTCAGAAATAAACTGCACAGCTGGGTGTATTAGTCACAACTTTTCCACCTTGAGTAACACCAGGGATTGATGAAAAATAAGTTTGAGGTAGTAGAGATGTATGTAACATTCACTCACTGGGATTCAGAACATATTCAAAAGTCAGGCAAGTACTAGACAAAGCTCTATACATCTTGCACACCAAAGCACTTTGTAATATTATATTCTTTTTATTGACTTTTACCAACACTCATAATCCCAAATCATATTCACTCTCTACACGGTCTGATGTTGCCCCTGGATCTGATGTGATAGAGAATAGATTGATCGTGTACAGGGGCACACGGAGACAGCGACAGACAGGCGCTCGCCGGGGAGCACCCATGGCCTGCTGTATTGATGGGAAGTTTTTTCTTCTTCTACGTGAATAATGACGGAGGCCTGTCGCTAATGATTGATGATGGAGCAGAGCAGCGGTCGGAGGGGTTTTCTCTGCTTCACCGCTCATCTGTCTCTCGAACAGCTGTCATGCGTCTGCCAAGGGGCTGAGGGTGCGGCAGGTCGCGAGAGATTCTGAACCATGCGTGGTCTCTTCTCAGACCGACCGACAGCATCGGAACCGGCTGTCGAGGGGAGCTCGGGCTCAGCAACACCATGTGGAGCTGCCCAGGTCTGTTCACTGACTGTTACTCCTAGCAATGAGACTTCTGCGGTTTTAGTTACAATTGTTCTGTTATGTCCAATTAGTCTTGTAATCACGCTCTTGTAATTGCAGCAGCAATTTCAGCTTCGACTACAAAGCAACATCCGTCGCAGCACATTGCTTGAATCTACGCTGGGTGATCTTAATCTTTAGTTCTATAATACTTCTATTGTGTAAAACTTTTTTAGTTTTAACCTCACTGGATGTAATTGTAAAACTGGTTTAGCCTATTTGGGATTAAGGAATACAAAGAACATGCCGTTTGCATAAAACTTGTAACCATATCCACATGGTAACAATTGTGTACGCATCAGATAAGTGCTCACTGTCTGCGAGCTGGGTCGGACTGAATCATGTGGCGTTATTAGGAAACGTTACATCCACATCCTGAAACTCCATTTGCATCTCATTACAAGCCTCATATCTCAGTCAATTGAATTACATTTCAACAGATTATTGACATTACCTGTAACAGTGTTTCACATTGTCTCATCAACTCCTCCTCATGCGGCCTGGGTGTCCTCTCGTACCGGAGCCGCGGTTGTGGTTTTCCCCAACATACCGCCGCTGCGCCCAGGAGTCGTTAAGATAAAACTCTGACATGCGGGCTTTGTGTTGTGATATTAGCAGTGATAGCGGCGTGACAGCGTTGACGGATGGTATAACGAGAGTGCTGGACCAGTGACTAATGCACAGAATGGGGTGTGGCAGGCAGGTCAGAGATGAGACCTGCTTCTCACATAGCCTTGAGGATAAGGCCGTAGCCATGGAGTCAACATTGGGGACAACGAAATCTGCTGGGGAGTCTGAGGGTCCCCCCCTGAACACTTTCTGCGTTTAGTTATGAACATGATTACATTTTTTATGATAATTTCGGACAG
Organism: Thaleichthys pacificus; assembly: GCA_023658055.1. Taxonomy (NCBI): domain Eukaryota; kingdom Metazoa; phylum Chordata; class Actinopteri; order Osmeriformes; family Osmeridae; genus Thaleichthys; species Thaleichthys pacificus. The sequence goes on along the minus strand of CM042869.1, from coordinate 17,213,207 downwards.
TGTGCGTGATTGCCTGTCGTAGCGTAGCACATTTATATTTTATTTATATTTTTATATCAATATATTGGGGGGGACATTTTGACCAGATTTGAATATTGGGGGGGATGATATATATATCATAATTACGGCCCTGCTTGAGGACAAGGGCAGCGACTTGGACGGCGCTCCGAATATGGAGCGCGCTTCAGTGACAGGAAACCAAGAGAAATCATCCGCTCTTGTCCGTGAAGACACAACAAAGCACATCTCTCCTTTCGAGAGTGTGTGTATCTCTGACATGGGGACAATGGAACAGAAAACTCATTAGCCTTGCATATACTGGGTCTTATTTGTCACCTTCTGGCAGCCAGCTACCTGTTCTCACCGAATACCCCCAGGTTGCTGGTGGAGATTATTTCTTTGTCTGAAGGGAGAAAAACACATTTGTGTGTGAAGCTTTTAGTCTCTTGGCCGTTGCTCTGATGGCAGTCTCACAAAGCAGTGCTGATGTCAGTCCATTTAACAATTTGCAGGATGTTTTACTGATGTGGGAATATTAAACGTTAAACTATAATTAAAAAAAATGTATTCCCTTTCTTTCAAGATTTTTTTGTTTTTTTTCTTGTTCACAGATTTTTTTTTTGTCTGCTTGCTGTCGGGTGTCATAGAGAGTCCAGATATTTCAAGTTAAGAGCCTTGGTTTCTGAAGAAGTGCTCATGAGAGATTCCTGTGTAATTCCACCAGGCAGATGAATAGAATCTCTCCGTCTGCAGTGCTGTCAATCCAGTAGCTTTGAAGTGTGCCAACTTCACAGGAAACGCCAACAAAAAGGGGAAAGGAGATGTGGGTGTGGATCTGGGGAGAGAGAGTTGATGTCTGTATTCAACATGAGAACACGAGCACTGTCTCTCCTTTCCTTTTCAGCACAGACTTTATTTATGGCTGTAATGTACAACAGTGCTGGCAGAGGAAGAGAAATGTGCCCAACAGCCTGTCAATATAGAGCTATTGCAAGCGCTAAAAGTTATTTTTATTAGAGTTTGTAGGCATTCAAATGTGTTTGTGCTGGTTGTGGAAACATGAATGAGTTAGATAAAGAAAAAGACAAGTTAGAAAGAACAGTTCACAACCTACCATCTGCAGTACACATGCTGCAGGCTTCAGTCTCTCAAGAACACCTCAGACAATACTGTTCTAAAAAGGTCAAAATGACTCATATTTCAATCAATTCTCAACATTTTATTATATATACAACATTTAAGTATATTTGTTTCTCGGAACACAATTAATGAAATGGCATGCACACTTTTCACCAAAATATTCGAGCCAACTTGCAACAACACATAAGCAGTCAAAATCAGAATGATTGCGTGTCAAACAGCATACATGTGAAAAGGCTTACCTAATATGTCATTACAAATATACTAGTTTTATAGTGTGTCAAGTTGTGTTTGAACTCCAGCTGAAAACACGGGTGTGGAATTTATACCTTTCCTTAAAGATGGAGAGGAAGGAGAACAAGACTGACTAAAAGGAAAATACATCCTATCTAATATACCGATGGATCCCCAATGACACATTTGCCAGCAGGAAAAGCCTGGCATTTAACTTCCCAATTGACAGTTCAGAGGAGGAAGCACAATACAGGATACCACAGCATGAGCTCCTATTAATATTTGACATTTCCGTCTTTGAAATAAACACTGTTTGTTTTGCTTTGTTTTTGATTTCTTCCTCTCTGAAATGAAACGACACTGCGTTTTTCTAGAGAGGCTGAGAAGGCACAAAGCAAACTGAAAGGCACAAATAATAACCTGCTAAACCTTGAAAGGATGGATGCAAATGGAAGTTTTAGTCCTAAATATTCATTATTATTCCTTGCTGAAATGAGGATCATGTCGGGAGTTAGAGCCATTGCATCAAGTGTGGTATTATACTGAGGTAAAGTAGCAAGCCTCTTTCATGCTCTGTACAGTCAGAGTAAGGTTCATACTTGACCCACTACAAGGTGCCCCAATTACAGTCCCACAGTGTCCCTCACACCTACACGGAAGTCATAACAAATCACTGAAGTGAACAAACATTTTCTCGTTGACGGTCTAAGCCTGAGTGAACGTTTCCTACTATTTAGTGTCATTAGGACAGCCGGTATCCCTCTCCCGTTGGAGAGCTCATCCCAGGGCCTCCTGTGTACCTGTCAGCAGCCTGGTTGATACCTCTGTTAAGTGACAGAGGTGGACTGAGGCAGACTCGGGGGAGTGGCGCCGGGCTGCAGCAGAGTGGATTGGAGGGGCTGAGGCTGTTTCCTCCTTTCCCAGGGCTCCTGGGCACACAGGAGGTACAGATGATAGTGTTGAGATGGAGACAACAGCACTTACTCCAGGCCCGGGTTCCTCGGCTGTGCGGTTCAGTGGGAGGTAACGTGGCGAGCTGTCGGATCGGTCCGGAGATGCCCCAAGGTGACCAATCACGGGGCGAAGGGGAGCTCGAAACAAGCGTCTCCCCTGCGGTGACAGGGTCTGTCTCTGTGAACGCATTCCAAGCCAAATAAAGGGACTCGCACACACCCTTGATGGCCAATTTACAACAGAAAGACCCAGTATGTAGCTGTGATAAACAAATACAACCAGAGGACCAAATGAGAGTTTGAGATTCACCTTCTCTTACATGACCGTGACTTAATGACGGGGCCTGTGGAAACCGCACTTGTTCACAAGGTGAAATGGGATCACTCCCTGAATTAACAAAGAAAGAGAAAGGAAGAAGACTGGAGAGAAAAAGGGTGAAAAAGAGAAAAAAGGGAAGTAGAGAGGGAAGAGAGGGAAATAAATCGAGCATGAGAGGAAAGGGACAACACGTGGGGGTGGGGGTAGGGTGGGGGTGGGGGGGGGTAAAGGAGGTACGCCCCAGCCCACACCATTTCAATCTGAGAGCTACAACTAATTGGATCGAGGTCCTTAAAATTCCAGTCAGACAGAGAGACACACAGCTTAGCAACCTGATGTGTTCCTCTCTCCCGCAATGTCATTTAGTATCCCTCTCAAACACGGGATTCAGGTGGATCCTAGTGCGATGCTGAGGGAGGGAGGGGTTTCCAGGCTGCTAATGAAATCATTTCAGTTCAGTCAATTCTACACTTCCTGCCTACTCACTCAATTATCCTCCAGGTGGCCCATTCTCACCATTCACCCAGACCCTGGCTTAATGGGCTGCCAAGTCCAGCTCAGGCCAATGCTACATATTTTCTGCGTATGTATGTGCCAGTTACTATTTTTGCAAGGTGTTTATCATGCGCCTGGTTCTGGTTTCCACCCCCAGTCTTGCTCCGGCTGCCAACAACTTGCCAGATCTGAAATGTCTCACTTTTTAATTTCACAACTGTTTCTGGCAGGAAACTAATTTCACAAGGTGTTCCATTTTAGCATGACCCCCAAATGAATAACAGGGTTCAACAAACCGACATTCACACATTCCCTTGAATCCAGGGTTGACGTGGCCCTCAATTTCAACTTCTCCAGTTAATGGAGCCTAATAGTGGTTACACTATCACCAACCACTTATACTGTCTATCTAAATGGGAATATACAACAAAAAAGGACAATAATTCAGTTCAGTTTGGCAGCATTTTACATGAATGTCTCTTTAACTACCATGTAACTACTTAGCAATACCTAGTGTAACAATATTGTAGATACAAATGAACTGCTATGTAGGGAACATTTATTTCTAGCTTTTACATTTACACAACCCAGATTTGTATGTTTCTGAAAGCTACTCATAGACCCAGTGTCATGACGGTACAACTGAGGAGATGAAGTCACACAGGTGAGGACAGTGACGTCATTTTGGATATTCACAAGAGACACAGCCGACCGTGAATTGACGTGCCACCAATTTAAATAGGTTTTCACGTTTTTCTTTAAATAAGAAGGATTGGGTAAACAACTCACAGCCTGCTAAATGTATTTACCTGTTTAGTTGTTTCGTTGTTTATAATGGAGAAAAGCATGAAATCAACAGTTCTAATCCACATGCGTCCTAATCATGTTATTAGCATACGCACACATTATTTGGCATTGTGTTATGGTTTGCCAACACATATCCTTCAAATATCTTTATTTACCTAATTTATGTTTTTTCATGTTTGATTACAAACAAATCAGTTGGCCCTCGTTGCGTTGTTTTCATGGGATTAGGAGTTGATTAGATGGAAATGTTTAGTGGACGCCAAAACATTTTTTATTTTGATTTACAAGAAAGTACACATAGGCTGTCTTTAAAACACCCTCATTTGTTTTTGAGCATGTGTTTGGGCTACCCAGGGAGCGTTGTTCTCAGGAAAGTGAGGACAGCGCTGACAGCAGAGCTCGTGTGAGACGACCATCCTATCTCTATGGATAATGAGAGAGGGGGGATTATGCTATTTCTGGCCCGTTTACCCAAGTGGGTCAGAGGTATATGAAAATGAGTCTTATCACAGAGACAGAGAGAGAGAGAGAGAGAGAGAGAGAGAGGAAGTGAGAGAGAGAGAGAGAGAGAGAGAGAGAGAGAGAGAGAGAGAGAGAGAGAGAGAGAGAGAGAGAGAGAGAGAAAGACAGAGAGACTGGCCTGGCTATGTTCTTATAGCCTTTCATCATATCTTATTCCAGTATTGATTGATAATGGGCTGAAGGACTATATTTGCCCCCCCTCTCGTCTGAGTTGATATGAATAACACATCCATTTTTCCGTGTGGCAGACCTAATCTCTGTTTTGGAACAATTCACGTGTTCCGTTCGTCAAGATGAGCTAGCTGATCCTCTTGATTGACTTCCTGTTAGCGTTCTAATTTCAGGCAACGCGATGGGACTCCATTTCAAGGGGATTAATTGTTACTTGGAATTCCAAGCAAGACTGAAGGCTCATGGTGAGAGAATATTCCTTGCAGGTCATATTAAATCCCTCTTAAGTGAGCCATTGACTTTAATTTTAAAAAGAGATAAAAGGCACAGGTGAATAAAAACGTGAATATAATTCAGGTCATCGTCGCAGACAGTATGATAAAGATTGTATTCAAAAATGACTTTTTATAACCATTTTGGTTTTATGAATCTTTGAAGAGATACTGAAAATAGGTCTTTTGCTCATTTTATTACTGTTCTATTTTAAATTCTAATAAAATGAGGAAACTGTTTTAGGTCCTTTTAGAATTTAATCTGACTAGGTATATTATTGATTTTAGTTCCTGACAAACTGACTTCCTTAAGATGTTTTAAAGTCATACAATCTTAAAACTCCTGTTTAAACACAACTGTCAGTCAAAACAATTCCCCAAATCCCGCTGTTTACGCTTCTGTTTGGTGGTAAGATTTCCATTTTATTCATTTATATATTTATTTGTTTGTTTGTTTTTTAAGTAAAAAACATCTAATCTCTGAGGGGGGGGGGGGGGGGGGGATTGTGACGGGCCTTTGCACCACACTGGGGATGTACAACCTCCTCCCCCAGCAGCAGCTCCATACAGTTGCTTGCATTTCAAATTTAAATCACACCCTCTTCCTAGGAGAGGAGGATACAGGTCGCACAGGGGTCAGCTGCTCATCATCCTGCTTGTCTTCAGTTGACATCAGCAAATATCCTCACAGTCTTGTCAAAAGGATACAGCAGAGATGTAAACATTTCGGGGCAGTTCTGTTTGTAATGCTCTCTCTTGGAAGACGCTTTGGATAAAAGCGTCTGCTAAATGCATAAATGTAAATGTAAGTTCTGCTTCTGAGAGTTGTGTCTTTTTTTGTGAGGGGTTCTGGAAAAAAAAGTGCTGCGGTCTAACGGTGCATATTTTTTACGCAGAATATTCATTATTTTCTGTTTCTACATTTCTTCGAAGACGTTCTAAACACCCACATTGAAAGTCCAACTTCAGTGCCGCTAAGTCACTGAACCCCAACAAGACACTATCATGAGACATGACGCTCGTTCCCCAAAGCACACTCCCTCATTGCTCTCAAAACAAAGATATCCTCATCTGCCTCGCTGTTCCATTCAAGGTTTCCTGTTAATTCAGGTCGTGTAAACCCCCGTGGAAGGTTGGATACAAGCAGAGAGCCACACTTGAGTGTTAGAGAGGGAGGCAGAGGCATGAAAGATTGTTTGACAGAGGTGAGGTAGCTCATTTTGTCCACATAAAAGGTTTCTTCAAAAACATTTGTTTGTTGTAGAAGAGCTAGACAACATTTTGCTGATTAGTACGATTCTCCTCCAGTTGGTCTCCTCTGAGCTGTAGCCTGGACCTTCTCCCCTGTAATCCACTGGGACCGTTTGTTACTCTATTTAAGTGAAGTTCTGACTAGGGGATTAGCCAGGCTAGTTTAATCACTTAAAAAGATAACTTTTAATTAGTTTTTACTGCCTCAGACAATTGGTATAAGAATCTGATGGAATCTATGTCTCAGTCTGAACATCTGAAATATTATTAAACATCTGTAAAAAGCAAGCTCACTCTGGTTGTCAGGATTTCAGAAGAGGATAAATGAATATGAAAATAATGACAAGAATTCTATGGGAAATCAAATCTTTGATCTATTCCATCTACTTCATTTACTTCAACTTTAGTTCTTGTCTTTCAACTTGCCATGCAAATCGGTTAACAAACCACCAAAGACAGATCGTTAAACGGGTCCTAGAAACATTTGGGCTATTTTCAGATAGTCCCTCGACTATTTTATTTGGGTCTCAAACCATTAATTTTGGATGATTTCAGGACGGTGTGCGTTGGTATACACTGGTCTGATGAGGAAATAACAGTGGTGCATATAAGGCACCCTTATATAACTGCAGACGGTTGGGTTTGTGCGCACTGCTTGAGATGGTGGTTGTAATCTTCAGTCCCAAGAAAATCCACTAGGGGGTGCACATTCAGTGTCATGGCCATAGAGTGGTTGTTTAAGTAGAGGCCAAAGGTATACCTGTTTTCAGTTGTGCAAACAAATCAATTTCATTCACTAGATCAATACATTACACTATCCTTGTCACCGTTTTTGGTAAATATACAAAATCAATAAAAGCAATATATTCTTGATATAACTGATGAATGTGAAATGTGAAATCACACAGAACATCACACTAAGGAACAAAACTTGAAAGCAAAATATAGTTGAAATAGAATTTGAGAAGACTTGGATGCATCTCTTTGCAAACAAGATAAATTGAAACGTTCTAATTTGCAAATTGAGACGTCTGGAAATAATACTGTCAACCAAAATGTCGTTGGGTTAGTCGAATGAGAAAGAAAAAAAAAAGAGAAAAAAAGTTTGGCACACTGGCCGGTCCTCTGAGATAGCAGCATAATCTCCTTTTCTGCCTTCCAGCCTCTGAACGAGGATTCAATAAATATGTGATGAAAAAAAAATTCTAACACCTTCCCCCTCTGAAATCCTTGATCTCCAGAGGAAATTAAATGGGTTAAAAATGTGTGCTCTGTCCTACAAAGAGCAAGACTATGCACGGTCTATATACGTGCGGAACGTAAGTGCTAATCTCTCTCTGCTTCTGAAGAGAGAGAACTTCCACCACAAGGCTCAGATCCTGGCCCTCAACAGACGTCACACACAGGAATCTCAATCTTTTTACTTTCCCGCACAGATACAGCCCAAGTCATTTCAGAATCAATTAGGGCCGGCGCCCGCCCGGTCCCATGTGCTGAGGGGATTAGTTAGCCACTTGTTCAACGGCACTCAGCACTGCCTGTTCTCAGCTTTACATGGTCAGGCTTACTTTACACATGCAGCATGGAGAGGCAATTCGAGGAAGAAACAACAACAGATGGTGAACAGACACGGTAAAAGCAAACCTTCTTCTTGTCTCTCACTGTCAACACACGCGCGGCCAAATAACATCCCTTTCCACGCAAAAGGAGCACGAGAGGGCGTCTGGCGTAGAATCTCGGTCTGCAATCAAGAGACTCGTACTTTTTTTTTTTCATGAATTATGGATTTTTTTGTTAGGATAAATTCTTTGTGAAAACGGATTAGCGGATTACAGCTCTGTGACACTCGTCTCCGAGGCGGAGGGGGTCAGGAGTTCAGCTCTGCCCGGGGGAACCGGCCTGCTCGGTCCCTTCCAAAGCCTGGCCTGTGATTCTGTGCCAGTGAGGCTGGGTTGCCCACTAGCCAGCCAGAGTAAAAAGCTCGGTGCATGGCAGGCGATAAAGACACCCTGCTGTCGGTCGATAATAGAAGTGGATCCTGGACCTGAGTCCAGATTCCCTCCTCAGACAAGCTCACACTCTGCCCATATGATGGGGGGAGAGGACAGACACTTGGTCACACATGCTCTATCTAGTCTCTCTGAGCTTCGATTTAACAGAACTTTAAAAAAATCTAAGGTGCCAGTTACATTTAGTCATTTAGCAGACGCTCTTATCCAGAGCGACTTACAGTAAGTACAGGGACATTCCCCCCCCGAGGCATGTAGGGTGAAGTGCCTTGCCCAAGGACACAACGTCATTTTTTTGGCACAGCCATGAATCGAACTAGCAACCTTCTGATTACTAGCCCGATTCCCTAACCGCTCAGCCACCTGACTCCCTGTTAGCTGCTGTTTCTGATTCTGGCTGGAGAGATTTGGCTTTTGGCCCACTGACTGTAATATTGTTATAAATGAAAACATACTAGTGCAATCAGTGCCTGTTTGTGGCTCACAAGACACATGTCTCCATTGGTGCAGCTCAACATGGCGGCGAAGGCGTTTATGTATTTATTCCTAACAAACGCGAACCGCTCATCCAAATAACCTAACATGTGGCACTGCACGTCCTCGGGTCCTGAGCGACACACCGGCCGATCTTCAACTTCATACACACAAACCGAAAAACGGCAGAGATTCCAGAAATTAGAATAAGTTAGATAACGATCCAAACTGGCAGTCTTGGACAGTGTTATGAGGGAGGTTCTATATTTAAAAGTATGCTCTATTTATTTTTATTAATTTATTACATAAATGACAGTACGAGTACATTTCAAGGTGCAACCTACATAACCCAACAATGGAGCGTAGATTTAACGTGTTATAAAATCAGTTAACAATGAGTCAGAGGCATCTGCAAGTTTCTATATGTGTGGTTGGCAAGCATTGAATACTTCATTTTAAGTCTTTTCAAAGTTGGTGTTTTTTTTGTAGGTTTACTCATAGCTTTCTAGCTGAAGGGCAGACCAGGCTTGGAGGAGGGTGTGAGATTTTGCCCGTACTCAGTAAACCGACTGGAGGAAGGCCAATTGACATGGATACCATCACTCCAATACTGATGGATTTTTCCATTTGAGCTTGTTATTGACTGTCTCTCAAAGTGGGTTTTCTGAGTGCTGTGTACCGGCAGAAAGGATGTGTCCTGTGGTCACAGCATGGGATGTCCCTGCCTGGAGGCCCCAGGAGGGCTGCTTTACCTCGGGATGTTAAACAGCAGCGGACTAGGAACCGAGCACCCATGGCATTTAGGGGGAACGAGGGAACCATGCAACAATGTGACACATTTACATTTAGTCATTTAGCAGACGCTCTTATCCAGAGCGACTTAGAGTAAGTACAGGGACATTCCCCCCCTGAGGCAAGTAGGGTGAAGTGCCTTGCCCAAGGACACAACATCATTTTGCACGGCCGAGAATCGAACCAACAACCTTCTGATTAATAGCCCAACTCCCTAACCGCTCAGCCGTCTGACCCCTGCCTGACACAGCACCATGTTCACCGTTACTTTCAGCGTAACTGACGTACATCCGGTGTGTCTTACCTATGCGTGCAACCACATGCTGTTTGGAACAAACTCTCTCCTTCTTAAGTGGGTTTGTAAGTCTATTTAGTTTCTCAATCCTGATTGTGCAAGACTCGACTGAATTGAAGCGCCACTCGGAACAGTCAATTAGCCTGGAGTACTTTCAGTCAGTCACCATGTTGCTGTGAGGTTAGTGCATTAATCACAGCTATGCCAGACGAGTTCTGAACATTAAGCAGGGTCTCTCTCTCACAGACCGGCAGTGAGAAACAGAGCCCTGCAAACAATGACCATTCCATTAATACAATTTAACCCACATGGCTCAAGGAACATCCATAAAAAAAAAAAATTACCGACACCCCAGCTGGATTTGACATATGGCAATTTGTGAGGATTTCAATTTCTGCAAATTATCATGCATGGTTTCCTTCAGGTAAATTGCAGTTCTCTCTACCCTGTGTTTAAGCTGTGTGTGGTCCGATAGCCTTCTCATCAGCCCATCAGTCAAACAGTAGCACAAGCTGCTTACTATTCTCATCTCGAGACACTTAGGTTAAGTAGCTGTTTTGGTTGGAGGTAAGGCTTAAACTCTTGAAAAGAAGGAGCCACCTGCTAACTATTGTTACCCTCAGGCAGCCCAGCAAAGCCATTGAAACGCTGGGCCACCGATGAAAAGGTGCCTCCACACAGCGAATCCAAACAAAATGACACAAGGATCAAGCCCATAACATTAAACCTGCAAAGTAAATGGTGAGTGGTACAGTATCTTATTATCTACCTGCTGCTGCTCCACACTGGGCAATACCTCTCCCTTAATCTGCTTATATCCGTGGGGAAATGTCTTAAGCTGCACTTGGAGTGCAAATTAAAGCCTTTCCCATGATCCCCAGTATGTGTGATGCCCTGCTTGTATCCTTGGAGATTCCCGTGTGGATCAGTATCTGGATCTGTAAACACAAGCTCACAGACTGGAGGCCTACTTCACTACCAAACCCAGCTCAGCATGTGACCTCACTCAGAGGGGATCTGTAAGTAAGAGCAACAAATTGAAACATGGTCTAACACGAATTAAATTGAAATCTGCATCAAAATCAACTGAAGCGTTGGTCAGGAGAACAGTGCCTTCTCTGAACCACAAACTGTGGGTATTTCTAATACTTGTGGTGTGTGTGTGTGTGTGTGTGTGTGGCCCATCTCTTAGTTAAGGGAGTCAGGTGGCTGAGCGGTGAGGGAATCGGGCTAGTAATCTGAAGGTTGCCAGTTCGATTCCCGGTTATGCCAACTGACGTTGTGTCCTTGGGCAAGGCACTTCACCCTACTTGCCTCAGGGGGAATGTCCCTGTACTTACTGTAAGTCGCTCTGGATAAGAGCGTCTGCTAAATGACTAAATGTAAATGTAATGGCCTTATGAGTCATCAAAAGCCTGGCTGCCCATGTCACTCTCAACATGGCCGTGATCTCCCATTACCAGGCACTGCAGTTTAGTAAACAGATATATGCTTTGACGAATCAGTCCTCGGAAACTGCCGTGTCACCTCAATCTGATGGTCCCAACTTCAGCTGCCAGACATCCCCTCAAGTGGCTCATATCAACAAATGAAATCGCGTAGCCGTTGCTGTCAATATTTGAGCATGCATCCAGCTATAGGAACCATGTGGGCTGTGTTGCCTTGATAAGGGACCTTGGTAGTGATGTACAGCAACACTGCAGATGAGGCCACACTCAAGTTTTTATTCTCCAGTCCACTGCACAAGCAGCATATGAGAATCATGACAAGGAAACATGGAATTTGAGAGGTTGTTCAAAGGAGTTTCAACTGACTCCAGATTCAAGCACTTCACCAGTAAAAAGAAGCCTGGTTTTTACAAGGCAGCAAATATACCTAAACTTGTAAGAAAAATAAATGTGTTTCCCCCTTTCTCTTCCTGTCTGTCTATTCCGCCACAGAAAACTAGCTGGGTGATGTCTAACATTTGAATTCATTATGGTACATATGGATCCAATCACTGAGATGACCACAAGCAGGGACGACCGAATGAGATCCGCTGCACTCTAATGTGAATATTAACTCAACTAATTGGATTTGGTTCTTAAGCCTTATTCACATGGGAATGGACAAAAAGGCAGAGTTATGGACGATCTCTGTTTCTGAGCTGCTCCATGGGATTAAAGAAGAGGAAAAAATTAATTGAATTAAAATGATATGTGCTTTAATCTTCATGGGGAGAAAGCCTGGCTGTAACCTTGCGTAAAAAACCCAGTACATTTCATGACAATAGAGTACGAGTCGAGCTAATTGGTAATTTGTGAACTTGCATAGAGAAGGAATCGTGTTGCATGGTGTGAGGATTTCTCACTGACACAATTAGAGAAGAGCATATCTAAAATGTCATCAATATAGTTAAAACTTCCCATGCGGATCAAAGTGTGGGAGAGAAAACACATTATTAGAGTATAAGTGGACAGCGACTATCTCAACTGTATGACATACAGTAACATGCAGAAATTAAACCTAAAGATAGTTTGTGTGTGGGTGATGTGTAACATGCTCTCTTTTAACACTGACAGAGGACGGCTATCACCTCAGAATATCATGCCTTTACATAGCGTTAGCTAACGATTTGATTTCCCACACTTCATAATGACACAGAACTCAGATACAAGGCGTTGACTGACACTTCCGCTACACTGTCATTGTGTGCCAGTACTTTAGGGAGTCAGGTGGCTGAGCGGTGAGGGAGTCGGGCTAGTAATCTGAAGTTTGCCAGTTCGATTCCCGGCTGCGCCAAATGACGTTGTGTCCTTGGGCAAGGCACTTCACCCTACTTGCCTCGGGGGGAATGTCCCTGTACTTACTGTAAGTCGCTCTGGATAAGAGCGTCTGCTAAATGTAATGTAAATGTACTTTGACTGGCATGGTGCGTAATCCATAGAGCACCCACACTAAGGTCTTGTGCGTTCAACTTTACCATATACATTTATCTACAAAGTGCACAATCTGCCCTTCAATTATACACATTTTGTCAGAATGTTCTGTTTCGTAATAAATATATTACCCTCAAAACTTTAGACTTCCTAACTTCAGAGTTCAACTAAGATGAAGGAGTCAGGCAAAGTTGAACGCCATATCTTTCTCCCACAGCTCAGCTCTCATTAATATCAATTTCATAGTTGCAGCCCAAGGGCAATGCTTTCCTAAAATGTGTGTGAGGTTTACAGCCACATTTCAACAGACTTCCTCACATCCAAAAGGTCCTTAGAAAACACTAACAAGGTAAGAGAGGATTATCTTGTGACTGTTTGACCACATACAGTCTCACAGTAATGGAATATTAGAGTTAATATAAACACATTTGTATGTGTCTGACTTCTTGTTGACCGGAGAAGTTTACGTGAACAGAAAACAACATAAATGAGCTCTAACCTTGATGGCTTCGGAAGGAAATGATAAAACAGTAAAGCGGAAGAGAGCTTGTTTGTATCCATCCTCCCTCACAAAAGGTCATCACATGCCTGCTGCAGACATACACTGTAGTGCCTCAAGGTGAATAATACATGTGGAAAAATATAGCAAGGAATGGATCGGTCAAAGTGTTGAAGGTTCATGTGTCCAATGTAGAAAGTATTGCAAATGTGGATTTCAGCAATTTACATTACATTTACATTTAGTCATTTAGCAGACGCTCTTATCCAGAGCGACTTACAGTAAGTACAGGGACATTCCCCCTGAGGCATGTAGGGTGAAGTGCCTTGCCCAAGGACACAACCTCATTTGACACAGCCGGGAATCAAACTGGCAACCTTCCGATTACTAGCCCGACTCCCTCACCGCTCAGCCACCTGACTCCCAGACCATGGGCATCCCTCCTTTGTGTGTGTACCCGTTCTCTTCTGTGGTGAAAACCCTCAGTCTCACTTCTCTAGCTCTCTCCGGGTCAATGTTGCTCTTTTTCTGTCCTTTTATATCACAAGTGCTTTTAGCAAAGATTCATATTTTGACTGCAGTGCCTGCTGTGCATTCCAACGTGGTTGCCATGGACACAGTAAGGTTAGAGAACGGGGGGAGGTGGCACGTTGTGCATCCTAGCTGCCACTTATCCTGTCGGAGAAGGATCTGACTAACGGAGGGAACATGTTGTTTTTGGGTTTTTTTGGTCCTGAAACCTGTGTAGCTATGCTAGGCCCAGGCTGCGTTTCTGTAAAGACGCTCTCCAAGCACCAACTGCCTGGAAAACCAAACAGATTCACAAACAGCGAGCTCCGGATACACATCTGAGGCAAAACAAGCAAAGCCACACCAACTTGACAGTGAACCCCTCTGTTTCGATACTGCTTGTCGGATTTGAGTTATGCCTGGGTGGTTGGGTCACAGATTACTAATAGTTTGCACTTGGGATATTTCATGTGTAATAATATGGATAAAGGTGGATTTTCCCCTTTCAGTTCCTGCTTGAATGCTGCCTTGAACTCTGTTGTGATCCATCATTAAAAGGGAATTCAAAGGAATAGAGGATTAAATAATTATATCTTCATCACAAGCCTCTAACACTGCAATTTCTGCTGCTTGCCAATGAATGCTTACCCTCTCAAAGGACCTGTTTCCATTTGTATCTGTCCCAGAGAAATCTCTGTTTGAGTCTTACACACTCATCCCCAAGTGACTATGGCAGAAGGTGAATTATTTCGCTTTTCTCATTTAACAATGACAGTTTGCTCTTGATTTCACATTTAATTTCAACCTTGCAAATGGACAGAAACACCTGATCTAACATGAGAGCACAGTGAAGGCTAAACTACAGAATCTAATCTTTTTTTTTAGACTTCATTATGAGAGATTGAAAGGAAGTTCTCTGTAATGGGTTGCATGGCATGTAATCATAGCTAATTTAGCATCCATGCTGACTGATGGGATGAAAACTCTTGAATTGAGATCAGAGTGGGATAAATCGTAATGGACATTGAAATAGAGAACAGAACTGCAATGCTGATTATAGGGTTAGAGGTTCTGTGCTAGTTTTGTCGTGATCCATAGTGGAGACGGTGCTTGTTACAGTGCTACAATACTGCAAGCCTTTCATGTCCACTCCTTGAAATTATACAAATATGTATGTTGCTGTTTCTTTGTGAAATACTGCACTGACCTTTATTTTGAAGGGTAGAATTTAGTGTAAGTACTTTGTGTCCACCCATACACCAGGGAACCGCAAATGAGTTGGAATGGGTCAAAAGCTACGACATAAGAGTAACCATGGAGACGCTCTAAAAAATTCGATGTTGTGAAGGAAGCTTGAAAGAATCAAGGCTTAGTTGAGACAGACACTTGATAAAAAATTGCTTTTTCCCCCGATGTACTTCTATACGTCTCTGAATTATTCTTTGTGTTTCCCTGACCTCGATTCCTTAGTTTGCAGCTATGATTAGGATCCCCAGAGGAATTGGCTCTGATGCTGTCTGCTGTGAGCCAACAAGGCTCAGGTTCTCTGAGCTCTCTGGAGGCAATGGATCCCTCTGGATGTGGAAATAGATTTTCAAGTCTGGCTCTAATTGTAGCTGGTCAAGGTCCTGCCTGTCATGGCACAATTTTCTCCAATATTCACCCCAATGTCCAAAGCTGCAATTAGTTACTCAAACATAAATGCATCATACCAAAACCTCTGAATATGTGTCTCTTTTTAAAAGTGTACGCAATCTCACTCAGGAACTTACAAGGTTACAGGGTTTGTGCTATACTAAGCGTAATGCATTGGAGGTCAGTGAAACCATTAGACCTCTAAACTAAAAACAGAATAGGGAAACGTGATTCTCAGGGCTGTGATGAATGGCCTCATTATTATTTCATATAAAATGCACATGTATTTTAGGCAGAAATTGAAGCATTGTTTCACGGGCTCACATTCAAAAACTATGCATATTGATTTAGATGTGATTTACATACTTGTAAACAGTCACCATAGAGATCTGTACTGGGCAGACAACACTGTTTCATCCTCAATACACCCAAGGTTGTTGATCTTACAGGGTAATACCTGGATCTTTGATACTGGAGAGGGGTTCCATCTCCAACCACTCCCTCCATTGCTTCTTAAGTGACGCAGTAAGTTCCAACCAATGACTGCTAGGTTTCACCACCCATTGACAAATGACCAGAAGCTGTTGTTTATCAAGCAGGTAATTAGGTCATTACCCATGACACAGCTCTTGGTACAGCGAGGTTTGTGATAGTGATGGTGGAGACACTTGCACGCCCGAAGCCACGCAATAACAACAGAGGGGAAAAAGGGAGAGAGGAATCAATATGATATTACCTCAATTAAACTTGCATAACCAGTAGTGCTGGAGCCTGAGGTATGAGAACTGGCAGTGAACAGCAAGCAGGAAACATGCAGGGCAGCAGGTGAATACTTCATAAGAATGGAGACACCTTTAAGGGTAAAGCCCCAATATATTTACTCAGCACTCAGCAAAGCTTCTGTTAGGCTAGAGTTGTTTGATCCAACATGTGGCTTGTTTAAAGAAGCACTGAATTAAATAGTATCCTCAATGCACATGCTATCTGACTGTTGGATCATTACATTAATTATAAATATGGAAACTTCACTGCCGACCAGTCAGTTTAGGTCAATTTCATTAATTTACTGTACAAGTACTAGATGTGCTAAATGAGAGCTACATTGTACTGTGTGTATATGAACATGTATATATGCTGTATCCATTTAGCAGACGCTCTTATCCAGAGCGACTTACAGTAAGTACAGGGACATTCCCCCCGAGGCAAGTAGGGTGAAGTGCCTTGCCCAAGGACACAACGTCATTTGACACGACCGGGAATCGAACTGGCAACCTTCAGATTACTAGCCCGATTCTCTAACCGCTCAGCCACCTGACTCTATATATGCTGTATCCATTTCCCCCTTCTAAAGAAGAACCCCTTCTTTCTAAACCATGGAACGCACCAATAACAACATTACTCAATACGATTTAGATAGATGTTGTCATTTTCACAACAATATTATTCATGAGAAATTTCCAAAAAACCCTAAATTTACATTCATTAAAATTAGGTTCACCTTCTTTCACACAATCCATGAATTTTGTCCATTTCAAAATATTGTTCAACCTACAATAGGACTTGATAAATGGACAATTTTATTGAATGATAAATGGTCCAAATTGGTTTTGGGTTGCAACACAATGGAGGTATTACTTTTTAATTTGATTTATTACACATTTCTCTGAGCATATGTGAGGACAAAACTAGGCTCGCACCACACATACGCACAATAAGTAACAATCATCTGTCTCTTAAGTGACAATACGTCAAAAATACATGTAAAAAAACATCAAGTACTGTATGTTACCAAAATCAGAGACTTTTAAACAACTTTGAAACATAAGCAATTTATCCCCAAGACAAGCTGACTCGGCAGAACTGCAACTGCAGCACTTTACCTGTGTTTGTTAAAAGGCCATCCAGGGACTACAGCACAAGAAAACATCTTTATTACATTTACATTTAGCAGACGCTCTTATCCAGAGCGACTTACAGTAAGTACAGGGACATTCCCCCTGAGGCAAGTAGGGTGAAGTGCCTTGCCCAAGGACACAACGTCATTTGACACGACCGGGAATCGAACTGGCAACCTTCAGATTACTAGCCCGACTCCCTCACCGCTCAGCCACCTGACTCCCTCCACACATTTACTCTCACAACCCTCTCACAGCTACAGCTCGTCAGCTTAATTTTCTCATGAGAGATAAGGCACGGGTGGTCCACTGAATAGCTTTCAAAGACAGTCCGTCGAGCCTGAAGGCAAAGGAAGGAACTGATGAGCTGACCAATGGGAAAGGGGGAGAAAGTGGACCAGGAGCTCACTGAGACCCACGTCCAGACTCTCCTCTCTCTGCTTTCCTCTGCCTTTGATAGGAGCCGCTACAAAGCAGTGAGAGAGCTTGAAACAAGCTACACATTAATATTTTAAAAAGGGCATTGGGTGCTTTGATGTGCAGACCTTTATGCTAATTTAGTAGTAGTACGAGTCCCAGTAGAGATGGTGTAGCTTTATTCTTTGTTCCTGCTTTTTTTGGTGATAAATCTAAATGAACTTTTCACACTCCCTGGGAAACCCTGTGAGCAACAAAGAAGAGAAGTTAAATCCCTCCGCCTCCACTTTGTGTGTGTGTGTGTGTGTGGGTGTGTGTGTGTGTGTGTGTGTGAGTGTGTGTGTGTGTGTGGGGGGGGGGGGGGTCTCAGTCTATGATGTGACGAAGCTGCTGTTAAAGATACAGAATGATGGACTGCCATCGATAATGAGTTCATGTGAATCAGGTGTACTTGAAGACATTCACTTGGCTCAGTATGTGAATGTCTCCCTCAATGACTCCTCTCAATCCTTCTTGGCAAGACAGCTTTCAAATCTATTTACAGGCATTTTAACCACAAGCTTGTCCCACGTGAGAATATATTATCTTAGCAGAGGCCACATTTTAACCTACTGTTATTCTGTTTATGAAAAAAAACCTGAAGTCTATCTTTGAGAGGCTATGTCTAATGCAGTATATCTCAAATGTCAAACATCTCAAATGTCAATGTGGGCAACAGTCACTGATGTAAATGTGCTCTTTTCATGATTGGTTGAGGGAGTTGAGGTCCACCAAGAATAAACCACTTCCTACTCTTATTGAATTGTATTACTTATGTATGTATTTATGTAACTGCAAGGTCATGAGTCACACCATCTGAATAATCAGTTGGGGAAATTTTATGCAATAAAATAATAAAGTCCAGTTACATGCTAATCATAAACTGTTCATGAATTTACAATTATCTGGAAAAGCTTGAAACTGAGACTTTGCTTGGGTGCTTATCAAGAGAAGATCAAACTCAGAAAAAAAAGATTGGTGATGGTACCATGTCCAGCAATCTCTTAGTCTCAGTTTTTGTCTCTCTCTGTCTCTCTCTCTCTGTCTCTCTCTCCATCTATACTAGGCGTTCTCAACCCCCAAAAAATGGTGTTACAGAAACATATGAATGTGGGCATATGCAACACCCTTTGCTGAGCCCAAATAAAGACATCTGTCAAACTAGTAGGACTGTACAGAGCAGAAATCCAAGGTACTAGATGTCCAGTCAAAATAATCTCTCCCATGCTGTCCACAGGAATGACAATGAACCATGTCAGACAGGTGAGGTAAAGTAAGGCTGTCTCAGAATAATTTGCTGACATGATTGGATCTGTGTGGGTTTAGGGTGAGATCCACGGCGCATCCTGTCATACGGAGCTCTCAGGGAGGTTTGAGGTTCAAGGAGTTTGTGAAGAGGGACAGTGTACCTGGTACCATGGAGCCTATCTTCAGACCACATCCTTATTAACCTCCTGTCACCCAATGAAAAGTTAAGCAGCAGCTCAAGCTCCCTGCTGTGGGCAATGCCTGCCTGAATTCGAGCAAATCTTCTGATGTGTGGCAGATTGACATTTCACCCAAGGACCAAGAATGACACATGAATAACTCAAATACTGTATATCCAACCCAACTGGATTGGCTTTGTTTAAATGGATTTGTTTAAATGCTTTACCTTTACAGCAGAGAATTGTTCGGGTGAATTAATGGATTTATTTTCTATCTGGACAAAAAAAAAATCCTTCTTGAGATATGCGAAGATGCCAGAGATTGCAATACGAAAGCACTGCAGTGATGGGATCCCATGTAAGAACGGCTGTCTCTTTCTCTGGCTGTCTCTATCTTCATCTCCCCCACTCACTGTTGCTCACTTAGCTCTATTTCTGGTGTTGCCAGCTCAATGATTGCTCAATGTTCAGCTGCCTTATGCACACACATCAGTAAAAGGGGTCCTGATCAAAGGAAATTTGCTTCATGAACGCCAAAATCAAAATATTAATATCCTCTACTCTGGCAAGATATGTGGCATTGCTATATTTAGAACAGAATTTGAATTCAAATCAATGTTTAGCGACAGGGAGGCAGTGAAAAACACTATGCAGTCATAATCATCCATCACCAAAAACTCTGAGAAGATCCTGTCTCACTTGTCCTAGCTCTTTCATGCTGGTTCTGCTATGTTATCTTCTGCCTAAGTCTTTCACTACTAAGTACCATCCTTTCCGAACACCTGCTGCAGCAGGTTAGGATGATTTTCTCATTACAAATGATGGTGTGGAGACTTGCAGAAGACCTGCACTATATAATGCTTTTCATTCTTGTGTTATGCCTTTGAAGAAGCCAAATGCCATGTGAGCACATCTGCATTGCTTACTTTTTCCCCTCATGAAGACAACAGACTAAACAGACTCCTATGGGCTCTGGCACAAACTGATAACTTCTTTCTTGTTTAGGACCCAGTGATCCTCTCAAGAAATCCTTGGTGTCACTGAGGAGTCACAACAAGTGTCATCAGTAGGAATGTTTGGTGTGGATCTGGGTCTATACATTGGTGTTGAACACTAGGCATACATGTTGTATTCATCTTCATTGGAGAAGGATATTATTCTTAAAATATGAGGTATGGCTTCTGGGACTGTTATAAAAGCTGTAAAGATGACAAACCATCTTTATCTTAACAAGCATAAGCTGCATGTTCTACTTAATCTTCAAAGCAATATATCTGGGGCTATTATTACTGACAGTATCTGAAGTACAAATGTTTGAACTCATAGAAACAGACTATTCACAGCTACAGTGCTAAGTTGAAAGTGTTTACTCGTGCAACTCAATTTGATTACATTACAAGGAGGCACTCTCATAATTTCTAAATTGCTGAGGAAACCTGGCCTAATCTTTTGAAAGAGTAGCAATGCATAAAGAAAAGAGAGAATTGCTTTGATGTTCAGAATGAGATTGAACTCTTGTCCTTCCCTGAGGGAAATGCAGCATATCAAACATGTGTCTTGTTTATTAAATGTTCAGATTTAGAACTTGAAGGTGCTCTGAGGTATTTGATCGTTGACAATCCACATCTATGGTCTTGACATACTTTTTAGAGGGTTGACAAAAAACAATTCTTGAGGAAAATGCTCTTTTTTTTTCTTTCTTTCTTTTTTCAATCAAGTGTGGGCTTTTGAGCCATCACCTCATAAACATGCACAGACATTAACTGCAAAAAAGGCATACCGTGCTCTAAGTTTATAAATAGCAACGAGGCCTTATAGGCTACACACTTGCTGTTTCTGTTACGATGGCGTAATAATATCTTGCTGTTGTTTCTGGTCTGCACCATAGGCACACTTCATGAACCATTTTGCAAAGCTGCAACGCAACCAGTCAGCTCAACAATTTTGTAGCCTAGACATTTACATGTATTCATTTAGCAGACGATGTTATCCAAAGCGACTTCCAAGAGAGAGCTTTACAAAAAGTGCATAGGTCAATGATCATAAACAACGAGATAGCCCCAAAACATTGTGGGTAGCCATGAAGCATAGGCTACATTGTGAAAAGTGCCAATGGGAAGAAACATAAGAGCATGTAGTTAAACAAGTTACAATTAAATATATATAGATTCCAAGAGGCATATGAATTAAAGGATGGTTGTTTTAGTTTTACTAATCTAGTTTTTAACAATTTGCTTAAATCTAACCACGGTAGTAGCGGTTTGCAGTAGGCCTACATTTTGCCAGAATATTTTGACCATTTGAAAGTTATAATAATACAACTGAAAATGATTTATATAATATTTTTTTGCAATGGCACCAGAGAGTGCTTATGTGCCGAAAGAAGAAAATAGAAAGGGCAAGGAACAGACAGTTGAATGTCCTGCAATATAAAAGCCTACATTTTTCTTAAAATGTTTTTCTCAGATAATATGTCATTTATTCTCGTTGCATTGGCAATATCTGTGTTGCATACTTGTACTCAAAGCAATTGCTCTTGGATTTATAAAATTGTGCTCAGAATCTGATGCTGTCATGAAAGTGCATCGAGTTCATTACTGCTGTATCTTCAGACAACGCCGTGAAAACCTCTCTCTTTTGACTGTCCTTTACCGCTCTCTAGTGTCCATTAATGTCACCTACAAGCTTTAAACTAGAAGCTTATTTGGACCTCGTCGTTTTCCGTACTACGTTGCAGTTATGTTGACGTGTGGTTAGTTGAAAACTAGCGTTGGTTTAGGTAGCCTAGCTAGCTAACTAAGTAGACGAATGTGTGATGTTGTCGCTGTCAACTACTCAATTGACTATATCTTTTGTAGCATTCTAGCTTAGCTTCTCAATTTTCATCAAACTAATTTATAGACAATTATCAACAATGGCAGAGGCCTGGGAAGAAATCCGACGACTTGCAGCCGATTTCCAGAGAGCACAGTTTGCAGACACTATACAGAGGTAGGTAGCGCTAACGAACTAGCTACTGGTATTACAAAGTACTCTTACACACGCTAGCTTGCTAAGTAGTCATGTTTATATTAGCTCATCTAACTAGCATCAAATAAGAAGTGTCATTCCAATAGTAAGCATGTCGTTAATCTGTAATCTGACTGTATGTGGTAGCTTGCTACCTGGTTAACCAAATTACCCATAATGTAGAGCAGATTTATATTTTGTTCAAGCATATACAACCTAACAGCTGCTAGTTAGGCTAACGATGTCCCCAGTCGAGTTGACCAGTCAGCTGCAACCTAGTGTCAAAGGAGCATGTTCTCGATTTCCGCAGGCTGTCAGAGAGGAATTGCATTGAAATTATTGCCAAACTTGTGGAAGAGAAAAAGTTGGATGTGGTGCACACACTTGATGGAAAAGAATATATCACCCCGACTCAGATCAGCAGGGAAATTCGCGATGAGCTGTATGTCCATGGAGGTCTGTACTCAGTCGTTACCAACTCTTGACGATAATATGTCGCACGTATTGCCACAATTGTTATCTTGAGCTTATCTTTTCTTCCTCTTATTTTAGGCCGCATCAACATTGTCGACCTGCAGAAGGTGTGTCAGCAGTTGTATATGTATATATTATTTGTTTATCTATGTAAAACTTAAATAAGATTCTTACGTTTTATGTTTCACATTACGTGTGTCATTGCAGTAAAATAAGTACCTTTTATTTGTGATTGTTTGCAGATCATTAATGTTGACTGGGTCCATGTTGAAAGCAGAGCCAGTGACATGGCAAGATCGGATAGAGGTGTTCAACTTGTGTTGGGACAGCTCATAGATGTGTAAGTATTTCTGGATATGAAACGCATCAGAACAAATTCCTCTCAATTAAGTTATGAATGATTGTGAATGATTCTCTGCCCAAGATGTTTATGTCTTCACTTGCTTCCAGGACATACCTGGATCGTCTGGCTGAGGAATTGAACGATAAACTGCAGGAGGCTGGAATGATGAGTATTGCTGAACTATGTAAGGCCTATGACCTACCAGGGGATTTTCTGACTGAGGTGAGTCAATTAACTATTGTGTCATGTGCCACTGAATTTTCTTTCAAGAAAATGAGCCTGTTTGGGTTAGGGTTAGTACTTGAACTACAATGCACAGATACATACTCTGAAGTCATATGCATCCTTTCATATTCTGTTTGATGTCTCTGGTCTGTTCTTGCTTCTCCAGCTCATTCATCAACGTTTCATTATTATAAGCTTTGTTTTATCTGTGTCTCCTAGGAATTGTCCAAACGCCTTCGGAAGATAATAGAATGGGGAGATGGATCAGTATAATAGGGGTGTGATATTCACCCCAGCTTTTGTATCACGTCACAAAGCTCGCATTCGGGGGCTGTTCAGTGCAGTTACAAGGTAGATTATACATATTGGCTTGTATCTGCTGTTGGGTTATCTTAACCTACGCTTTTAAGTTTGTAACATAACCTTATGTGTCATGTCTTTGACTGCAGGCCAACACCAGTCAGTAGCATGATTGGAACATTCGGTTTCCAGGAACATCTCTTATATTGTAAGCAGGTCTAGTTGTCTTGTGGGGTGTATATGTTTCGGAAATTATATTTCATGAGCCTTTTGTATGTGCCAGAAAACCTTGGTTGAACATGTTTTGTTGGTGGTTTCCCCAGCTGTCTTGGAGGAGCTGGTGAACACGGGCCGACTGAAAGGCACAGTGGTGGGAGGCAGGCAGGACAAAGCCGTTTATATTCCCGACATCTACTCTAAAACCCAGAACTCATGGGTGGACTCCTTCCTGAGGCAGAACGGTTATTTAGGTACTCACATCTAACAGGATTGCATAAATGAATTTTGTCCAAATGGTTTAAATACTCATTACAGTCACGTCTTCCTGACTGTCATAATGTGTCAGTTAGGTCAGTCACACCGACGATCTTTCTATATTTCTCATATTTTCTTCTTTTTATTTTAATCCGCTCAGAGTTCGATGCCTTGATCAGGCTTGGGATCCCTGAGCCAGCGACCTACATCAGGAAGCGTTTCAAGTCGAGCAAGCTGCTGTTCCTGCGGGCCGTGTGTGTGGGCCAGGTCATCGTGGACCAGGTGGAAGCCTCTGTGGAGGAGGCAGTCAACTCAGCCACCTGGACTGACGTGCAGGTCCGTTGCCCAACTTAACTTGTTGACGTTTCTTTAAGGAGTCACATTAGGCTGGCGAATCAAGGGAGTCAGGTGGCTGAGCGGTTAAGGAATCGGGCTAGTAATCAGAAGGTTGCTGGTTCGATCCCCGGCTCTGCCAACTGACGTTGAGTTTTTGGGCAAGGCACTTCACCTTACTTGCCTCGGGGGGGGAATGTCCCTGTACTTACTGTAAGTCGCTCTGGATAAGAGCGTCTGCTAAATGACTAAATGAAATGAATCGGATGTTCAACTGACCAACTGACTCGCCATCTTTTTCTCTTTTGATGTAGTCCATGTTGCCCAGCTGTCTGTCTGACGAGGACATAAGCATTCTGATCAACCAGGCCATGAGAAACACCAACGTTCACTCCTCTGCCCGAGTGCTGGGAGGCACTGTGGTCGTCAGTGAGAAATTCATTAGCAACTGTCTCTCCCTCTTTGAGGAGGCCATGCAGCAGAAAGCCCAGAAGGTAGGCCTGGTTATATTGTGGTATTTTAGGGATGCTCATAATTAACCGTTAACCGACAATACAAATGTTGACATGTTAATACTAGTGGGTTTTATCGGTTAAACAGTGTTGCCAATTTAGTGACAGTGTTGCAAGATTTAGCAACTTTTCACCTCCCCCAGTGATAATGATAATAACAAAGTCGTGAAGAGCGACAAATCTAGTGACTTTTTACTACTTTGGCAACCTCTGTTTTCGTTGAGTGGCAGAAAAGTAATTGTAGGCTACTTCTGTCTTGTGCAGCCAAGCTGCAAAAATCAAGCTCTTATGGGAAGAAAAAAAAAAGTGTTTTATTGGTATTTTTTAAAATGGGTTAAATATTGTCGGTTAACGAGCATCGATTTTCAAAATGAGCATCCCTATATTCTTGTATTATTGACGTAATAGTCCGACGTGATAAAATTCACCAAAAAGCAACCCCGCCGGTCTTTCAGGAGGTGAAGAACAACCCTGTGTTCCTGATAACCGAAGAGGATCTCAAGCAGTCGTCTGTAGTGAGCGAGGGCACAACCACTTCCAAGAAAGACAAGAGGGAGGCCGAGCGACGGAAAAAGGCCACAGGTAGAGATGACCTATTTCTAGATTCCCCTCATCCTTTATCTTTCTTTCTGGACTATTTTGGTTGAACTCTTTGCCACTCCTGACACATACTTTGCTGACAAATGAAGATTATTAAGTTATAAAAAATAAATAAAAAGTTTGCATCCTAGCGTGATTTGAAGATAGATGAAAAGCACATGTCACATTTGTTGGTTTTCAGAGGGCAGCGGCAGTGTTAAAGGTGGTGGAGGCGGCAATGCCAGAGAGATTCGGATACGAAAGACCAAGAAAAAGGGCAAGAGGGACGATGACAGCGATGAAGAAACAGCAGTCTCCCAGCAGAGTACGACAGAAGCTCTTTGACATTGATGCTGCGTGTTATCAGTGACCTAATGACAGAGAATGTGAACTCGTTAAGCCAGAACACTGTAACAAGTTCTTAATGGCTGCTTTGGCAAATGTTACTCCCTTAGGTTATTAATCCTGTCATCAGAAGACAGAGGGAGGTTTAGTTCCTCTGGAGTCTAATTACATTTCGTGTAACTCTTTTGCAGATCGTAACAAACAGACAGAGGTAGACTTTATGACAGCGGAGGAGATTGCAGCTGTCTTAGAAGAGCGGGTTTGTGACTGCCCTGAAGACATCTTGTCTGAACTGGCAGAACAGTTAATAAGGTACAAGTCCCTATTAAGCTAACTAGGCGTGGTTATTCATGGGTTAACATTAATTTTTTGGGCCACTTGTCCTTCGGTCAAGTTAGACATATTTTTACTTGTCGGTTGCGCGGATTCATTAAATGTCAGACTGTACTTGCATTATAGAAAGACAACATTTTTGTTTTTGCTTGCACTGATACTAAGAAAGTAGTTTATTTATTTTTACTTGTCCGTTCAGGCAAGTTCAGTCTTCATTATACTTGTCTTACAATTATTTGTACTTGTCCTGGACAATCGGACAAGCCTTAATGTCGATCACTCCTACTGTTGTTTGCCTCCCCTTGTGAGAAACGGGTTGTTAGTTATACACTGTTAATCTTCATCAATGCCCTTCTCCTAAAAGTCAGTGTGCCTGCCGTTCAGCATCAGCATGTGCCTGAGCTGTGTGTGGTTCTGTTTCAGGCCTTTGAAGAAGACTTATCAGGAAGTGATGCGGGCCGTGTTCCTGTCCTCCACCTGCTCCCCGTCTGGACCCACGAAGAAGAGGAGCGTGAAGGAGCTGCAGGAGGAGCTGGCCAACCTGTACAACAACATCCGACTCTTTGAAAAAGGGACCAAGTTCTTCTCAGGTTAGTGAATCTTCAAGGGCAGGGTACGGGAAAAACTCCCGTAATCGACCGTACTCATTTTCAAACGCATTCCAAACCTGAACCGAAATATTCCCAAACGTAAACATCACCTGAAATGCTTTGATCGCACAGACGAGACCCAGGTCACTATAGTGAAGCACATCCTGAAGACCGTGTGTACAGATGTCACCAACATCCTGGTGAACTTCCTGGCAGCAGAACTCATGATGTCTGCAGAAAGCCCAAGCTCCATCACCAACGAGGTCAGCTCTCCCCGTGACACCCTCCTCGCCTTCGCCATCCTAGCAGAGCTAGTTGGCGGTCTTGGCAAGGCTGTGGACACATTCTTATTCCATGTGTCTTTTCCCTGTAGGTTAGAGCGAAGATCCTGGGAAAGCTACAAGAGGAAACCAGAGCACCTTTGATGAAGCTGCACAACTGCTTGAATGGCAAAGTGAGCTCAACATTAAGTTGTGAAAGTTGCAGAATGCCCATGGATCTTTAAGTATTGACGAACAGTACTTGACATATCTACAGCTGAATGTACTTTCCTCTAATCAATGTATTTGTCCTCCTCCCTCTAGTCAGTTGAAGATTTTCTAACCAATTTAGAAACTTCTGCAGAGGTGTGCGGATTTATGCTGAAGAAAATAGACAAGAAAAAAGAGAGGTAAAACTGAACGCTGTGAGGAAATGTTATTCAGATCAAACGCATCCATACTTAAACAGATGTATCCCCTTATCCTCCATGGCCATGCCTGAGGCTCCGGTGTGTTGACTGTGGGCACTCTCCCCCCCTCAGACAGGCCCTGTTCATGCACAGGCAGGCTCTGGTGGAGCAGCTGAAGGACTCGGATGAACCCGCCCTGGTGCTGCACCTGGCCAGCGTGCTCCTGTTCCAGGGCAGCACCAGCTGCATGCTGCACGCCCCTGGACGCTGCGTACCCCAGATCATCGGGACCCTCACCGGACGCATACCTGACGTATGACCCCTCCCCCGTCTGTCTGAGTAACAAAACCTTCAGCTTCCGTAGCACCCAAGCATTTGTTTCTGTTTGGTGGTTTTGACGTTTTGGGTTTCCTCTGGTGTTGTGTTTCAGGAGCAGCACAGGCTGCTGTCCAGATGTCAGGTGCTGGTGGTCAAGCAGCTGGTGGGCCAGGATCAGGGCCAGGATCAGGGCCAGGGCCAGGGCCAGGGCCAGGGAGGCAGCCAGGGGGACCACCCAGAGGAAGGGGACGAGGCACAGGCTATCCAGAAGGAGCTGGTGGGGCTCGTGGCGGAAGTGAAAGATATGGTCATCACTCCGAAAAAGACTGCCGCCACAGAGGAGTGAGTGAACCCGTATCGTGACAGAAATGTTGCAAATGAATGATCACGTTGAAGCAGTCAAAGGTTGTCTTAACAGAAAAAAAATTGTTAACTGTTTTACCTGTTCTCTATAGAAAAAAAAGTATTGAAACTTTACATGGTAGCATTGAGAAATTGTTAATGGCCCAGTCATTTAAAATGTCCTCTAAATTCCTTTGTGGGATGTTTCTTGTCATAATTAACATGAAAATCCTCAGTGAGGTAATAATGTAACTAAAGATTAAATAAAATGTTTAAAAAAACTGGACCCCATCAATGTGTCCATGCATCTGTTTTTTTGTGGAATGTTGACTGACAACAACTGGACGACAACTATATCATTATCTTTATGTTCTTGAGCATTACTTTAAATATAACTAGTGCCCTCCACAGGAGACAAGTAGGCTACTCATTACAAAAGATGATGCCTACCTGGCTGGGAATGGTTATTATAGGTATGTAACTTCCCCACCCCCCCCACCCCAACAATGAAAGTAAACTCTAAATAAAAAGTGTAAAAATATTCAGGAAATAAAATGTCATAAACGATTTTCGTTGCCTCATTACATAATCATCTCAACAGTGATGTTTAATCAAAAGGCTTAAACGTATTGTTCATCTCTGTTTCTGAACAATTGCCTGGAAGCTGTTTCTCTGTGGAGATAATTAACCACACTGATACACGAGTGGGTGGCCTGTAATGTATACATGTCATACAGCCTCTTACTGCATCAACAGAGGACAAGGAGGTATACACAGGCACGTGCCTCACATTGCCATGGAAACTGTGCGATGGCACTGTCTGGAGCAGTCTTTTGAGAACCAGATTATTTATCTCCCCTCTACTAGTATATGGCCTCTTACTAGGCCTTAAAATCAATGTCTGATACCTGGACAAGCATGTAATGGGATATCTTTGTTACATATCTACAGCAGAGTTTGGTTATTGGGGTCAATTTACTGTAGGTCTATAGCCGCTGTCTGTTATGGACCCGCCTACGTAGGAGAATGAAACCATGAACCAAGGCATCATATACAGTTGAAATCTCAAAGAGCTGCTCAGAAAATGAAACCCATAGTTCATGTAAATCCTCTTAATTCCAAAGTAATGCCTTTATTGACATTTTCATTTTCACATGGCATTTTGTCTGGAGTCATCGCATACAATTATAAACACTAACGGAGGAACGTCAAATGGCACAATATTGTAATCGCAAACGCATTTTAAATGCTGCAGATTGCAGACGGTTCAATTGGAAGTGCGTGTCTGACCTTGCTTTTTTTTTATTTTTTTTTATTTTTTACAAAAGTACAGGGATATACAAGCAACAATCAACTGCTTTTTAGTTGAAAGATAAATGTCATGATGGCCTTGAAACACCTGTAGTATACACGAAGTCAAACAAATGAATAAAGACGAACAAGATTTGCCTACTCATTGTAGCCTATGCTACTAGAGGTGAACTCACATTAGCGGTTCAATTAGCATTACGTGGACGGTCCATGAAAAAAACATGCACATTGACGCTGTAGTGTCAGGAAGTTGTACTTCAGTAGATTGTTCTGGTAGTACTTTACTTCACTATTTTTCTGCCAACTTTTTACTTTCAGACCTTAAATGTTACTACACTAGCCTAATGTCTGTACTTTCTACTTCTTACATTTTCAAACCAGGGTCATTACTTTAGTTTTATATGTAAGGCAGCCCATACTTCTTTAACTTGATTGAAGCGTAGTCAGTACTTCAACCTTTACCAGTCTTTTTAAACATGAGTATCTGTACTTCCACTTGTGTGAAATATACATATTTCACTGTGTGTACGTTTGCCATCTCTGGCGTGTAGGTAGTTCTAGGCCTACTGTTCACCGGGGCTGGAGCACGATTACAATAACCGTTGTCTATTTTGACTGAGGAACTGTTACCGTATTAAATGCACGTTTGTCTTTAAGAAGAAAACCCTCCAAACTCGATAATAGCACATCTACCGTCCTCATACCGCATCACTTGAGACACCCCCAAGTTGCTGTTGCTTAGTAATAATGTTCTAAGCTATGATTAAAGTGAGCTTCAAAGCCCTAGGCACGCTCATTAGTCACCGCAGGCAGAGTAATGAATTCCATAGAGGAAGCTGATTAAGAGCACCATCTTTTATATGTGCGAAGCTGAAAAGAATCACCGTAGCCCAACAGTGAATTCATTTGAGTTATCTTTATCTAAGTGGACCTGGTCAGGTTGCAAAACACCAGCAAGCCCACAGTCTCTTTGAGGTTAAATGACGACCATCTAATAATCCACTGACCTTTCCCAGTCATCAGTTTAGGGTGATGTTGGAGCCAGTCTGCAACCTCAGTTGCTCTTGATGTCCCCCATGTGTCAACAGAGATTACCTCAGCTTTCATGTGTCTTTTAACATGACATAAAAATACAAAGCTTTGAAAGCTCAGAGTCTATCTAATGACCTGTTTACTATACATCCCAGTCAAATGCAAAATGCAAGCAGAATTCCAATCCAATATCCCGAAACCTGTTTTGCACATCAAACAGAATAAACCTCCCCAAATAGTGCATCATCATTTTGATTATATGACTACTAATAGTCTTCCTCCACCCTTTCCATATTCAACATGGTATTTTGTAACAGGTGTGACCAATGCAATATTAAAGCATGGGAGTTTTTGAAGCAGACTTATGGAAATTAGCTTACAGGGACATCATGCATTAATGCGCCCTGGAAATATGTCTTCCGTGAACAGCCCCTCAGGGGGGAAAAACACAGGATGTTTTGTACCTCAGAGTGAAGACAAACCATTTGTGATCCAAATACTAATTAATGCTAAGCCTGTATTGGAAAAAAACAAACAAACACTTGGTTTAAACAAAACGGCCTCATTGTATGTAAAACTCGTACTGCCTCAAAATATGAAAACTTTGACAACTTCTTACAGAGTGAAAACAGTTCAAGGACATCATTTCAAAAGGTTTAAAAAAAATAATACAAATCCAGAGAATTTTCACCATTCAAGTTATGCATGTCAATCTGACCATGAAAATAATCGTTTTTCAAGGAGGGATATTTTATGAATGCTCTAAGAAACTTTCATTATAATGGAGTCAAAACGTCAATGAGAAGCCAGAAGTAAACCAAACAGGAGTTAACATAACCAGAAGTAAACACACAAGACTGTTAAGGTAAGAAATTTCTACTCTTTATTACATTCAAGTTAAGTACAGTACACTGAAATTGCACGTTTTTCACCAGATATAGCAGCATTCTGACTGGCATAGACTAATTAATATGCACATACAAAACATTTAAATAGAAATACCAATGACAAAATGTACACTGGCTGTCTGAATGTGACAATATTCAAAACCACTTAAGCTGTTAATGTACATGCTTTGTAAACAAATTCTACACAGCAAAAATGGTACTGTTGTAGTCAAACAGCAATATCACAACTCATCTTGATTTGAAAGGCGAACGAGAGCAGATGAAAAAAAAAAAAAAAAGGTGAAATTATACTTTATTATACTTTTTTTTGGCAGTGAAGTGTATGTCTTCCTAGTCCAGTGTTAAACCACAGAACGGTGCTCCCCACACACGTATACAGCGCTCGGCCGGATCCTCCTCTTAGTGTGCCCTGGTAACTGAGGGAGAAACTTAAAGTACTTGGGCATCAGATCAAGGCAGGCGTCGCGGAACTTCTTAATCCGCCAGTAGTAGATAAGAGGGTTGAGGGCCGACTTGAGGTAGCACAACCAAAGGAGCCACGTGCTAATTTCAAAGAAGCTGTCCTTCAGGTAGAAGCCGCTGCTGAATGTCGACACCAGGCTGTACGCAGCAAACGGAGCCCAGCACACCGTAAACACAGAGAACAGGATGAGGATGGTGGTGAAGGCACGCGTCTTAAAGCTCATGTCTATCTTCATCTGGAAGGGCCTCTGCAAGCTCATCAGACCCAACTTGCTGGCCTGGCTCAGGCAGATGCTGTCTGGGTGGCTGTGGATACGGATCGCGTTGTGGCGGATAGTGTTCAGGATCCCCATGAAGGTGTACAGCATGACCATGAAGGGGATGAAAAAGAAGACCAGCATCAGGACCAGCACATAGGCGTGGTACCCTGGATGACTAGTGTAGCCAAACACGCACTGAGGGGCCCTGGATGGGATCTGAAGGGACGGATGGCCTATGGCCAAAGGGAAGGAAAAACAAAGAGAGAGGGCCCAGGTAATCACTATGAGCACCTTGGCCCTGTGAGGGCTCAGCTTGTCTTGTTTCTGGACTATTATAAGGAACCGGTCTATACTTATTATAAGCAGTATAGCCACACCCTCCATGACGAAGAGCCAGAAGAACATGGCTGAAACCCTGCAGAAGACATCCCCGAAGATCCAGTGCGTGGTGATCACTGTGACCAGGGCGAAGGGCATGTTGAGGATGGCCAGCATCATGTCAGCGAAGGCCAGACTGGCCAACAGGATGTTGATGGCTGAGCGCATGGCAGAGCGCTGGTAGACCATCAGGCAGACCACCACGTTTCCCAGCAAGGCCACCAGCAGGATGGAGACGATGACGGTGCAGAAGAACACCTGGAGAGGCACGCTCACACCCTGCACTCTCTCCAGGGCCTCGATGGTGGGTGTGACCGGCTGCAGAGGGGCTCCAGAGCCCAGAGAGACATTCTCCATGTCCTGCTGCCGGCCCTGGAACAGCTGCTCTGAGAGGTTCAGCAGCCCCACTGTGACCCAGCAGCAGAGGCTAGTGTTGGTCTCCCTGGCCTCCACAGGGTGAATGATAGTGGCGTAGACCATTCTTCCCCCGGGTGAGCAGGCATCGTCACAAGAGCTCTCTCACCAAACATGCCTCAAGTGCAGGTTCTCCAAGCTGGACCAAGGAAGCCAGCATCTTCCTACGCATGAATGATCCTGAGGAGAAAGAAATGATGAAATCACCAAAAGATCTCAAAGAAACACACATCTTGTTTTCCTTCGCACAACTCTTAAGTGTTTTAAAATTTAGTTTTGTTTATAATATATGCGATACAATTTGTCAAAATATAAAAACATGTCTGCAGTCTTAAAATTCCATTATATAATTTATCATTCTGGTAAAAAATCATCAGGGTTGTAGTAAATCAGTCACTTCAGGATGAGGAATGTCCCAGTTCCATTGCAACTTCAGCACACACACTACCACACAACACACACTACCACACAACACACACACTACCACACAACACACACACTACCACACATAAAAACTACCTAGATAAGTAATTAAGTACTTCAAACAAGAGCACCGTCCAGGCACATTCTGTGGTTCATATCTTTCAACAGAGAAAAGAAAGACTGAATGCTACAGGAATTTGGTTTAAAATCACAAAGATCCCTGTAAATCTGAATTATTCAACATTGAAACAGCGAATGGAGAGATATTTCACTGTGTCACGGATCAGAAGCCAATGTTCATCTGGGGACAGATGAAGACTGCAGTAAAAAGCTTATCACTTGTATAAACACTGAACACTGTTGTTTCAGACCTGCTGGTATCATTTACAACACAACGCAACACAGCAAATGTCACACAGTAAATGTTTTAACCATTTGCCCTCTGGTGAAGTGAATTGGCTTTAGAGAATGTGCTTCTACATTGTATGGAGTTCACTCTTTGATTGCGACATTTAAATTGTTCATTGTATTTTCTCATTTGTTCTCTCTCTTCTATTTTTAGTCTACGGACGTGGGTTGAAAAGATAAGGATGAAGGGATTATTATTACACTGGCACACAAAATATTCAATTGGATGTATTTCAATGTCTTTAATTTGCCCACTGCAGGAATAAAAATGTATTGACAAGTCTGTCTGAAACATGGCTGGGAGTATATCTATCCATTTCAACATTTCAAAACACAGCCAACAATCTCCCAACCACTGAAAGGATGCAAATAACCTGTTTTTATTCAAATCAACATGAAAGAATAATAGACTAGGAAACACCAGATTTGTATCTGCCAATACAGCTTAAGTAAACATGCAAGTTTGTTTTGCTGAATAGACTCTACCTTGACAACAACAGACACCCTTGAGTGGTGGAATAATAAACCCTAAGAATGAAGACGGAAACATGGATGTCTGCTTCCTCAAAGCAGTTTAATCAGGAGTCTCTCATCTTTCACAGCCCTGTTTATTCCATTTTAACTCTCAAGAGGTTGCGAAGGCAGACCCAGGATAAAGAGATGGTTGATAGCTACTTCATGTGTCTGACTTCGAACCTGAATCAATCTCAGATTGTGATGCAAGTGGTAAATTGGCTTGTCTGTTGACACACTTGCAAAGGTAAATAAACCCTTTTTCCGGATTAATACAAAAGGTGTGCTTCCCTTTTTAAGATACGATGAACCCAATATGTCTGGCAGCTTTATGAAGCTGAACAATTGGGTCAACCTTTTTTAGACTGCATTGGAAACTTGTTTGCTCTTCCTGCGGTTATTTCTGTACACATTAGGGTTACTTTTCAAAGCTTTAGATGAATCACACAGGGTCAAATGAATGCAGTACAGTAAACTGAGTTGAAAGCCTTTCATGTCTGGTCGCTCTACCTGTATCCACAGAAACCATAGTAACTGGAAAAAGCCCTGTACCTTGTAAGTCAATGATAACCCTGTATGTAGCCGAGCAGGCACAGAATCTAGTAACTGGCACCCTCTAGATTTTAGTCTAACGATATATGTTCTGCGTTTCTTTCAAAACACCTTACATTAAATCACAATAACTACTTTTGAATAACAGAACCCAGTGGATGCATTGGGTTTCATCAGTAGGGATTGGGCTGGCATGTTGGATGTTTCAGCCAGTAGAGCAAGAGTCTGAGTTTAAACAGAATATTAAGGCTTCTCTCAGATACACTGTTTGCCTAATCATGCTGATTGAAAATGTGGAATAATGTTGAAGAAGAAGCATTGTTAATAATACATCAACACTGGTTAATGCAATGCAAGTCCAATCAACAGTCGTCTATGAAAGGGGATGTGGGATTTAGAGAAAACCAACATCAAGATCTTTTATGATCAATGAAGCATAGTCTTCCTGCAAATTGTTATTGATATCACATTAAGTTTGCATTTACATTACGATACTACACACAATAGCTTACAGTAAAGAACGTGTATTAAAAACTTTAGTTCTACATTTTGGCTGTCCTATTTCTAAGCAATTCGGCTATGGGTCAACAAGATGGAATACGAGTTTTTTGTCCCTACTGATAAATGATCATGTAGTAAGCTTTTGCTACTTTCCATTTGGTTAGCTACAAAGAAGGGAAATGAAGTGTGGGCATAGGTTTAGTAAAAACAGATTGAAGTCCAACTTCCTAAGCACCACTAGAAAACGATAACATTTAGATATTTACCTCAAACGGTGTCCAAAATTGCCCGCTGTTGTGGTAAAAATTTAGCAGTTTTTTTCAGTCATTCAAAAGACCCCCTTTGGATCCTAATATCTTGCCACCAAGTTGTCAAAGACTGTTCGAGTCTGATGGAGATTTTCGTTTTAACACGCATATTATTTAGGCCTAATCATTACATAGAGGGGAAAAAAAACATTTATAGGGCGACAATCGGCGAAGACACCCACACAATTTTACCGTGTAGAGAAAGCCGCGTACCACTCACGCAGGCTTTGTCTCTCTATTGAATGAAAAATAAATTGATAGCGTCTTGGGAAAAGGCGATGGATCGCTTTGAAATAAACGTTAAAACACTGCAGAAGTCCAGATTGAAAATATTTTGTCATCCAGCGCAATCTGAACGGGTTTCTTCCACTACAAGGATAGGCTACGATGTACTAGTTACGGACTACAATCCCTGCAGCCCCTAGCTGACGTCCCCGTAGCCCAGTAGTATGGGAGAGATCGGATCCCCTTCCACGCCCATAACGGTGAACTCCAATCGAAATCCAAATACGGCCTCCGGAGGCGGAAGTTTGGTTGCGGTTGTCTACAGGGCACGTGCAGTGATGTTGTTACCGTGTCGGCCTTCAATATAATAAATAGAATTCATTATGTTAAAAAAAAAAGTTAACTTATGTAAATAAGTTGGGTGTTCACGTTGTAGGCTACCTTATAGACAAAAGTGTCATATCTGTTTTGTTTTTTTCACTGTGTTCTATGCTATTGTTTATATTTAATGCCTACATCATATAGACGTCTAAAAGAAATCTATGCAAACTACAATACATCGTATGGGGAAAAAACACAGCTCTAAAGTAGCCTAAGAAAAGCGTGTCTGCCAGTCAGAATGACATCA
Organism: Thaleichthys pacificus; assembly: GCA_023658055.1. Lineage (NCBI taxonomy): Eukaryota > Metazoa > Chordata > Actinopteri > Osmeriformes > Osmeridae > Thaleichthys > Thaleichthys pacificus. Next base: position 17,176,963 of record CM042869.1, on the reverse strand, counting down.
TTCTCTAATGGCGTTCCATTCTCCTCCGCCACCATCTCAGAAACTTCACCGGGTAAAAGGAGTGTGATGATACATCTCTTGTTTCTAGGCAGCTGTTCACTTCACGCCTGTCATGTTCACACGCATGGGAGCTTTGCAACTCACACCAGAAATATCGCGCATACATGATATGTAGCTAATGCCCTTATGTCACATCCTGTATAAAACACAACTACAAGGTGGGCTATTATTGAAAATATTATATATTCCATTGATACAAAAAATGTATGTACATCTAAATTCTAATTGGCTTTATATGTTCTTTTAGTTATATCAACAGGATGACAAGACCACTTTTCGAGAACATGCTAAAAGGAAGCCAGTGGTAGTATCAGTCGCATTAAGGTATTATTCCATTAGTTCGATTGTCGTCAGTGAACTCAAAGTTGTTTAACCATGAATATGTATCATCAATTATGATTTCCTACAGTTCATTAATTGCATATTTCTCACATCCTGCCTCCGTATTGACAACCCAAATAGATGACATGCAGTGAAATCTCATTAACCATTAAATACATGTTGTGCAAGTGATTCCTCAGTTTTAACAATATATCTAGAAACATCTGAATTACTTATTCTACCATAACATTCAATTAAAAAACTAAAAAGCACTACAAATTGAATAATCTTATGGATTCATTAGTGTAGAACTGAACTGAAGAGTATGTTGTAACATTTTCAGTGACCAAACCATTTCTCATTGAGACATTTCGTTACAGAACACTAATATAAAAATTGTGAACATGAAACAGAACAAAACTTAAAGTTTAATTTTTTCAATGTTAATTTACAGCAAGGATCATCCTAACTTTGTAGTTTAAATATGCAAAGGCTCTTTAAATTATGTTGCAGGATACACTGAGTAATACCATGATGTTTGGAATAAATGTCTGTAAATAATAAACATTTGTACATTTTAAAATATATTCTTACATCTTAGCAACAAAGACAACAGCGCACCGATGATTCAAACACTAAACCTTGAAGCAAGGCAGACGACCTTGTTTTTATACAGAAATAAATAATTCATAAGACACTTGACAAACAACTTGGGTGGTCTTGAAGCCAGGAATAATGCATGTTGGTCCTAATTATCTTTGATCTGTTTTGTATCCTTAGTCTTGGGCGGTATGATCTTCACTTCGAAGGGGATGAAGAATTCTAAGAGCGCTTGTGAGTCTTTTGGATCAAGACAGTACTCCTGAGCGATCTTGTCCGGAGTCCATCTTTGGGGTTCTTGTTTGTGATTATTGAGAACCGTGAGTGCTTCAACAATGGACAGTTTGCCTTTGGGAACGTCTGTGATTTCAACAATGCCATAAGGAGACCCTGGCAGGCTGAACTTTAACTTCCTGCGATCCTTGTTTTTCTCCTCAGTGACTTGCTTGGGATCCTGTTGGGGTAAATAGTTATAAAAAACAACTACAGCAACAATGCAATTACATATTTATTCTTGCCATCTAGATCAGCTAGTTCTAAACTGTTGTGTCTATAAGACAATTAACTTGAAGAACATTACGATCTTATTAAAACTAGAACAGTTCTTAAAGTGATGATGCTCGTCGCATATAGCAGACACAAGGTTTCAAAGTTGACATTTCTGATCCACTGAAATGGGATTCGGGCGAACAAAATACAATTTGTAATAGTTTCGACAATGAGTTCGTTGTCTTTTAGTCAAGCTGACCTCTGTCGTTGGATCTTTTGATTCCACATACACAGACTTCAGCAACGATAAGAGAGGATCATTCCTTTTATGGATGTCTTCCGTTATGTCTGTGACTGTAATAAAAGAATACACAACACAGTTACCGTAAAACAACATTACCTACTATATTTGGGGGGATGGGCATGGTAATGGCTTAAGTTATGTAGCCTGAGATGACCCTCCGATCCAGATAGCTAGTTTCGTGTCGCACAAGTTCCCCAATGTCAATACCCTTACTTACCCTCAGTACTTGGAGCAGGAACAATGTTGACAGAATGCCGAGGTGCTGCCAGAGGCTTTTCCTTCGATATTTCTCGGTGAGCTCTGTTTTCTAGATTGAAATTTCTAAACATGCGTGTTACTCGTGCACCCATATTTGACATGTTGTTACCAAATCTACAGCCGCTGTAGCTGAGCTCCGGTGTTAATAAAGCTTGCCAGACGTTTAAAACGGAAGCCGAGAAGCTTCTTCATATACGTTGTAAATGTTACAGCGACATCTGCTGTTAAGAATCAGAAAAAGCATAGACGTGTGTGAAGGAGTCTAAATGGCAACAGGTGGCAGTATTTATCAAATATTTTGAATAAATACTGGTGAATAAATGATTCAACGTAATTTCCTTGATTAGCTTTACCGTACTTCATTCTGAGCGACTGTTTATTCCAAAAATTACAAAAAGAATGTAGGCCGATTGTGGATCAATGTTTGCATTTAGTTGTGACAAAACTGTTTTCAATTAATGGAGAAATGTAATTAATCGAAACTCAATGTATGAAGGTGCGTTAAGTCTTACAAAGTAGTCCTACATTACATGACTGGGCGAGCGAGAACGTATGGTCATGATCATCAGCTACATTGGAAAGTGTGCGCTGCTCTGGCAATTTGGGCTATGATGAACATGGGTAAGGAATTTACCAATGTAGTTCGTGACTTTTGATTCCTTAACATCATTATTTAATGACGATACAACACAACTGTGAAACGTTTGAGTTTATTCACAGAGGCAGTGGGATAAAACAGCTTTGAGCTTCACTCCGCTCATCTAGTTAACAGCACCTCGCTCACTTGCATTTGGAGGATTCAAGCGTCGAGTCTAGACCGTGTTGACCTGCACACTTTTTACAGACAATGTCTGGGAATGTGAGACACTGAGTCTAACAGAATCACATGGAGCAAAGCCGTCTTCTCACTTTGAGTGGCTTTGGGTGGTGAATAGGCTTCATGACGTCTTTATGAATGATCAGGGGGAGATTAAAACTGCATTATTCAAATACTTCTTAATTGTTGGGAATTGAATGTTTGCATGCGCCTTCTTGATGTCAGTAGGTCTGAATGTGAATAAGCTGTATGTGAATAACAGCTACTTTGGTCACTATTACATTGTACAAAATAATATGTGAACACATGTAGTTGAACACACAACATTGTTTTCCTGTTTAATACTTACCAATCCTCAACACTTCTCCCAGAAATCACTTCTCCCTTCCAGAATACATGTCTGACTGTTAACTGTTTCCATCCCAACCAAGATACATATCCTAATTGACTTGAAAAGCAAGAAGTAAATCTTCCTTGTGTGAAGTTAAGATAATTTGGTTGATGACCTACACCAATAGCATGGACCCCATAGAACACATTTCTGAGGTAAACGCTCACATCCACTAGACACACACACACGCACACACACACACACACACACACACACACACACAGACACACACACACACACACACACACACACACACACACACAGACACACACACACACACACACACACACACAGACACACACACACACACACACACAGACACACGCACACACACACACACACACACACACACACACACACACACAGCAGGACATACACAAACACAAAACACAACACGCGCACAAAGAAAATTGCAAATTGTAGCCTGCATGGGTTCTTTATCAATTACAAAGCGTAGAAAATATCACCACAAAAATACATTTTGTTTAAACATATATACAAATGTATGCATTATACAGGACGGTGACGACATACAGAGGGACATATCTCTGTATTTTAGTGGCAGGCCTTGAGACATTGATATGAGGCAGGAAGTCTAACATACTGAACACATTCAAGTTCACACAAACTCAATTCTACAGCTCCACAGAAGCTTATCACCTCAAAGGTGTCTGGCTTTATCTCAATAATCGATCAATTCCTATTTGGAATCAATTTTCTAGCTCAGAGTGAAGTGTGATTTGGCATATTCACCCATTGTGTATAAGAAAAAAAAACTGTCAAGGAAGATTATCTGTTGACATGACCTCTTGTCCGAGCATTTTGAGGATATCAACACTGAGAGTGAGAGCAGGATGAATAGAGATACAGTAAAATGAGACTGTCGACCAGGAGGACAGCATAAAAACACCTCTGGGTGTGTAGACTTCTACCTCTTTGGAATCGTGTCAATAATACAGTCAAGAGCAGAAAGAAGGTGACTATGTTTAGGATTAGAAACAGCCTGATGTAAGAGGCTGTGCCAGACAGACTGTCACTCCTTGCGGTGGCCACCATGTGAACCTCCTTGTATTTACGTCCCTTGATGAAGCCCCCTTTCCGGCCTTTGCGGTTGTCTCCGTAATCCATAAAGGCCCGTGAGTCCCCTTCACCCTCCTCTGGACTCTCTTCGTACACTCGCTTGTTTGTCTTCTGTCTCTCCTTCTTCTCACTGACCTCGATCTGAGCAAAGATATCCGGCATGCTCTCAGAGAGCTTGTCCCCGAGGTTCATTTTCTTGCCCCCTTTGCCTTTGCCCTGCTTCTTGGAGAGCGTGAACATCCTCTCGATCGCCTCCTCCGTCTTCTTCTTGTCGGAGAACTGGAGGAGGCGTTCTGCGGTCTTTCGGAAGCTGGCCGTGTTGAGCACACGCCCCAGGATGTGTCTCTCCAGCTGCTGGAAGACGGGCTTGGCATGCTGGAGGTTGTCCTCCACAACATTGACAAACTCTTCCACCTCCTCCGGAGGGCTGTCCTGCACGCCTGCGGTCTTCTCAAAAACAATCTTCTTCTGGTCCACCAGCACCATGGCGAACAGAGGCTTACTGGTGACTTCTCCGGTGAGCAGGTAGATGGTGTAGGTGTGCTCCTTGGTGGCCAGGTAAATGTCAACCCTCTGGGCGTCGCCACGCAGGCTGAAACTCTGGACGTCCACTCCAGGCCCAAAGAAGATGTAGGCCACCCTGGTGTGGGGCTGCCTTAGTGGCATTGTCACATTCACATAGTTAGAGCCATTATAGGGGTATCCACGAGGGTAATTCCAGTACCCTAAAACTGCTTTGTTGCTGAAACCTGTGTCATCCATCCAGAACATTCTATAAGAGTCCTCTCCATGTTTGACAAAGGCTCCGTGCACACCATCTATCTTACTCTCCTGGAAGGGCAGGTCTGTGTTGTGAAAGAAGGCGCTCATGGCTCTGGTGGGGCTGTCGGGGTCCAGGTGGATGTGGTCCACCAGCACCAGCAGCTGGGGGTGAAGGAGCAGCAGGTTCCTCTGGAAACCTCGGATCTTGAGGTCAGGGTTGTAAGCCGACTGGGCCTCCCCCCGGATGAACACCATCCCCTGCCTTTCCAGCGCCGCCTCCACCCTTCCCTGAGTGTCCGCTGCCAACCCCACCTTAAACTTCAGCCACTTGGAGTCACATGCCTCCGTCACCTGACCCTCCCAGGGCTTAAAGCAGGAGTCAGAGACAGCAGGGCCGAACAGAACCGCGTTGTTGAGGAACGTGTACTTGGGCCCGTACAGCGCTTCCGTGATGAAAGGCACGCCGTTGGGGGCGAAGGTGAACGTGTTCTGATCAGGGTGCTCGTGCCCTGCGTTGAAGTTCCGCCACCCTTTGATCCAGTCTTTGTACTTGTTCCTGTGGACCATGTCAAATATGGCTCGTCCTCCCAGCTTCCCCGACTTAAAGGAGAGGAACGAGCGGTTGACGCCGGAGGGAAGACCGCTTCCGTAGGTGACCACCCCCCAGTCCTCGAAGTAGTGGAGCCTGGGTGTGCCGAAGTCCGGAGGAGGCTGAGGAACCAAGCTAGGGTCATACCTGCAGACAACACACAACACTGAAGTTTAGACTGGATAAGATGACTCTGGATAAGAGCGTCTGCTAAATGACTAAATGTAGACTTTTTCGTAAGTCACACAACAAGGATAGTTCATCGAGACAGAAAAAAATGGATTGTTCCTGAATTTACAGAAGCAGTGTCGACCAGCGGAGAGAGAGAGAGAGGCTCACCAGATGAACTCTGTGTGCAGGGTGCACCATCTCTGGCCTCTGCCCGCCTGGCCCGGCCCCTCCACCACACGGTTCTGGTGGATCTTCTCAGCCAGCCAGTTACCGCTGCCGTTCCGCATCACGTAACGATCCAGGAACACCAGCTGGCTTTCAGGCCCGTAGAACCAGTTATAGTTGGAATCAGCTATCGCCACCGTCCGCTGGAACCCTGTTTAGACATGGAAGGTCCAGGTAAAGAACTTTACAAAATATAGGGAGTATAGTCAGTGGTGAAAATCTGCTATCAACTTTGGGGGGGACAATTATATGACATTTTCTCAAGAGCAATTCCTGAGGGGGACACCAAAATTACTGCTGTAACACATAGCACAGTAAAATGCGCCATTGTGTCCATAATCATCTAAGCGCTTTCATTGCGTATAATTAAAATTATTGAAATTACATATTTATGTTTACAGTGATTTATTGAGGGGGACAAATCATATTTTTCCCAGGATGGGGGGGTCGTGTCCCCCCATCCCCCCCGGGATTTCCGCCTATGAGTATAGTATTTGTTGAGAACACAGCATTATGCTTCTAAAACGTCAGTGGCATTTCAACATTGATACATTTTCGCGACACAGCGTCACGCGAATTCTTCGCTTGAGTTGAAAATCTCAATACAAAAATCGAATAGCGTCATTCACGCAAATTCGTGTATTTGCATTGACTTTACATGTAATCTCACCACGCGGAAAAATTCGCTTTGCGTTTGGGTGTGAACACAACATTATCTTAAAACCTTGAGGTTGTGGTTTGCTTTAGTGCTGTGCAGGCTATGTTCTCAGAACCCAAATGTTGATTACATCTTTATGGTTGAACTGACAGGAACCTGCGGCCCTGCTTGTATCAGGCCAATCTCGTTTTACTGCACATCAGCCGTTTTCGTTTTACTGCATTTCCAGAAACACACGGTTCTCATTAATTTTGCTGACGCTAAGGACCTCTAAGAAAAGAAGAATAGCATTTAAGTGTGAAAAAAGGATTTGAAACCTGGTAACTGGTACTAAACATTTGACCACAGTAATTCCCTTGTTAGGATCAAACAACAAGAGCATTGACCAAAAGCAGGCCTGGGAGTGAGGAACAAAACATGAGATCTTTTTTCAAGTCATGATGCAGGGGGGACAGTGTTTACAGTCTAAGACACACCATCCACCCCCTCATTATCTGCACACAAACACACACACACACACAAACACATACACATACACGCTGTGAGAGCAATCATCCTGGAACTCAGGAGGTAGTTTCAGGATAATGTTCCCCTTTTCTGTCTGTCTGAGAGAGAAAGCTGGCATTGTAGGTGTGAGTCCAGGACTCTCCTGGCCCGAGGGCAATTAGAGCAGCTCTCCGAACGCCGTCAGAGCCACCCAGTCACAATACAGAAACTGTTGGCAGGGGGCTGTGTAACATCCAGACCCAGCCTCCGGGTCCCTCCCCTGCTCCTGCCCTCCCCCTAACCTTCAGACCAGCCTTTCAGGGCAGCCAGGAGAGGAGCAAAGCCAAATCTTTGCACTGCCTTGACAGGCATCCAGGAAAGGTTGTAACTGCGCGCATGCTTCCCCCATGTGAAGACAAAAGAGTAGTCCCTCTCCAGCAGCGGGCTAATGCTCTGAGGCCTCGTTTCATGCCTAATCTTCTCACTACACAGGCAACATGGATGATGCTGGGTGCAGGCCAGGTTTCCCAGCCGCTCACAAAGGAATAAACACTTATTCACGGTCTGCTGACTGGTGAAGTATTTATTTTCACCTCCCCAATTTAGTCCTATGAGGTTACTACAGTACATCATGTAATTCCTTAAACAAAGCTACATTTCCTTAACCCGTTAATGAGTAGCGTCACAAATATGTGATCGTTCGAATGTGGGTCCCACAGTGTAACATCACAAATATGTGATTTGAACACTTCAATTGATTATTTTCCGAGACATAAGCCAGAGAAATGAGGGTACCTGGCAGGACGGTTCTGTAGAGGAAGGCAAAGTGTCTGTGGAGCCAGGGGTGGATCAAAGTGTCCGATGGAGAAGTGGCGTTGGACCAGGAACATGTACTGGAACAGAGAACGCGTGGTGTAGGTCCCGTAGGCCACGCCTTCGTACAACGAGCCGTCCGTCACATCCTGCAGGAGAACCATGGATTTCTCCATGATGGCCAGGACCTGCTTGGTCCACAGGTAGGCCTCCTGGAGGTATCCTGGAATAAGAGAGAGAGAAGAGCGTGAAATACAATGAAATACTTTCAACCATGGGTTCAGACATTATCAACTGTAGAGTTATAGTCCTTAAACCTTGGTGAGTTTCCACACAGCTGAAACCCAGAAGAAGATTAACTGTGACTAGTACTGTATGTTAACCTAGCTGTCTCTAGCTACTGAGACGTGAGTCAGTTATGGTACTTATTCAGCACCAATTCCTATTTAAAAACACGACTCCTTGAGCAGATTCATACTGGAAAATCGAATTCCTCACGGCATGCAACGCACACTGCCAAACTCTTGTCATTTCAGGAAAGTATGACACTACCACACCAGTGAAGTAGTACTGAAAAGCTGGATTCAAAACATTCAAAACAAGAGTTTACTATGAGAAAAATAAACCACATAAACACTCGAGCCACAGTTCCTTGAGGATCCCCTGCACCTCGATGGTGGAGACTGGCCACGCCCAGCCAGAGTAGTCTGCCCCAGTGTGTGGTTTGGGCTAAGAGACCAAGGGTGGACACAGAGCAGGTATTTACCATCAAACAGGAACTCCTGGAACAAAGTCCACATTTACACAGACACCGTTTCACTACGCTGACACACAGATCCACACTGTTGGTACTGTTCAGCATTTTCCATTATTAAACTACAAGCTAAAGTAAGTCAAGTAAACACACGCAAATCAAATTGAGTCAACTAAATTGGAGCAGATCTAAAAAAAACAAACAAAAGTTTAAAAAAAACGTAATTCCGCTAAATGTATTTGATCATCCGTGTAATATAGTTAATCAAAAGCTGTGGCAAACTCTATGAACCTAAAACATTGTACCCACGGCTTCACCACTAACACTAACGCTCAGCTTTGCAGTCCAGCAAATTCCTCAAGCAGCGATGTTGTTGAGTCTAATGATGTGGCTAGTTTGTCTAATGACTAGCAGACGGAATAATGCTGCTGTCATACTGCCCCCGTCCATGTTGCTAGTGATGGTTGACCCTGTGGAGGCCCGGAGTCTCCTTCGCTATACATTAAGCCCCCCTACACGCTGAGAGCCAGGGAAGGCCTTGTCTGGTCGCTCCTTAGCAAACCATCACGCTCTGGTCAGGAGGAATGTGAGAGGTCGGGGGATTTGCTATTTTTGCACTGCTCTTTGCCCTAGTCTGTTGCTAAAATTCTCTTACAAGTGATGCATGGAAACAGGCAGGAAATGGCTGTATGATTCAGGATGTGTGATATGATATGTTATACAGAGTTTTAGATACCTAGTTATGTTGCAATAGCGTGAATGTGGAAATAGTTTTGGAGTTAATAGGCTTTATCCAGCTGTAAAAGCTGGGTGGCCATAAGGCAGCAGGTCTCTACGTCAGCCTCTCTCAGTCCTGGTCCTCGGGACCCCCTGTCCTGCATGTTCTAGATGTTTCCCTCTTCTTCCAACACACCTGATTCAAAGGAATGAGTTGTTATGAAGCTCAGCAGAAGCCTGATAACGACCCGTTCATTTGACGAAGGTGTGTTGGAAGAGGGAAACATGCATTGAGAAAGGAACCAGGATTGGGAAAGGCTGGTCTAGGATATTGATGGATAAACTGAAAGCATCACTGTCCATATTTACATTTACATTTATGCATTAGCAGACGCTCTTATCCAGAGCGACTTACAGTAAGTACAGGGACATTCCCCCCGAAGCAAGTAGGGTGAAGTGCCTTGCCCAAGGACACAACGTCATTTGGCACGGCCGGGAATCGATCCGACAACCTTCTGATTACTAGACCGATTCCCTAACCGCTCAGCCACCTGACTCCCCCCATATGCCAAATATCATTCTAATATCATTCAAATCTCATTCTGTCAGGACCTCTGGATAAGTGAAGCTTTGCCAGAAAAAAACAGCCGTTAAAAGTGCAAACTTTCTCTAAACAAATGTAATGGTCTAGAACTTTTCTATTGTACATGTCTGCAAGTTTTAGAGATTACCACAGCACCTAACTTTGGTTTCTTTTATGTGTTTTTATAAGGGATGGGTTGTATTGTCTACTCATCAGTAAGAATTGTAAAACAGCTCAGTATTCAGGTTAAGCTCCACTTGTCAAGGAATTTCCACGCAAGACAGTTGTGAGCTTTATCCATATTGGCTTAAAGCTAGCTTGGATCTACACAGGGATCTGTCTTGTGTGATCAATTTAAGGAGAAAGTGGATCAAACGATAAATCCCAATGTTTCAGATTGCTGTAGCAGTGCATTCCTTTTCATGTTGATGCTTGGCGGCTGTCCCCCAAATAGGGTTAGGTTTAGGGAACCCTAACCCTAACATCATACCTTTTGCACAGAAAATGAATGATGAATATGTGACAAAGGATGGTTGTAAGTTAATACTGGCATGAACATAGGGAAATAGTTTGGTCTTGAGTTCAAAAAACAAAAAAGGTCACTGGTGATTTCTCCTCCTTTTCCTATCCCCTCCCCATCCTTATCTTAAGAGAGCGAGAAAAAAACACTGTTACCATAGTGATCTCAATAAGACTGCTATCAATTATTTCACACTCAGTTCTTCTCATCCCAGAAACACTTCCTCATCTACCAAACTAAAAACCATGGGACTTCTGGAAACAGCAACAGAACTTCACCTTCAGTTGGCCTCTCTGACAGAACACACAGTCCAAGATATTCAGGAAATTGAAACTAAACAATAAAAAGGAACCACTTAAAATAAGCAGGAAGTCATATAAAGCCTTTTCAACAGTCAAATACTCCACACAAACTCAACGCACAGACACACGGTGAAAGAAATGTCCCTGTGGAACGGTGTGGAGAGAGAGTCAGTGCTGGAGAAACAATTAGGAGGGATTAGGAGCAGCTGGGATAACCCCAGGCTGGCTCAACTGAAATTCCAGTCAAGAATGTTCTAGTCCAGAGGGACAAGGGGTTGGCAAGCCCTGAGGAACCAGTCTCCCTTCTGTCAGATCAAGCTGGAAAACTGCCCTCCATTTGAGCCCCACATGATATAGGAAATAGACTAGAGGAAGGAGGATGTGACAGAAGAAATAAAGTTGCCAAGACAGGATATTCTACAGTAGGGGAGTCAGGTGGCTGAGCGGTGAGGGAGTCGGGCTAGTAATCTGAAGGTTGCCAGTTCGATTCCCGGCCGAGTCAAATGATGTTGTGTCCATGGGCAAGGCACTTCACCCTACTTGCCTCGGGGGGAATGTCCCTGTACTTACTGTAAGTCGCTCTGGATAAGAGCGTCTGCTAAATGACTAAATGTAAATGTACAGTACAACGAATTAGCAACGTACCGATTTATTGGTCTTGTTTATACTCCGAGTTGCCTTTCTTACTCCCTGAATCTTGACCATACACAGTTCACGTTAATCTTCTAACCCAGTAAATCTTGAGGCCCAGTTTCCCAGACATGGATTAAGCCTAGTCTTAAAGAGCAAAATTCAATGAAGATCTGCATTGAAAAGGTGTTTAGTCTAGGACTAGGTTTAATCCATGTCCGGGCCTGAGTGTTTAGGTTGGTTTAGCCGCAGTTCTATGGGGCGTATGTTAATCCCTGTGTGACACTGCTAAAAAGGGCTATACAGGTCAAATCTGTTTTGATTGAAATGGGTTATACTTGGGGTCTGTACAGGTGATACTTACCCTGGGTCATGTAGACCAGGCTACCTGTGAGCAGAGCCACACAGTTGGTGGGCTGGTGGTTGTGTAGGTACTGGAAGCCCCAGCCACGGACGTACGACTTCTCATACATGTAGCGGGTGGCGTTGCCGATCACCTGCAGGAAACGCTCCTGCTGCACCTTGCTCAGGTACTCGAACAGGAAGTCGTAAGCCGTGGCGAACCCGACCAGCGAGTGGGCCATCGGAACCTCATCCCAGGGAGCGTCCTTGACCAACCTGAACGACAGAACGCGACAGACAACTGAGTCATGAGAGCGTGACACAGTTGTCTCATGGTGTTGATACAACTAAACACCCTGATGTGTGAAGGGGCTGTTATAAGATCTGTCTGCCTTGTAAGACACTGACAGAATGCTGACTCCACTTGTATTTTTAATAGCTGCTAATTGTTCTACGGGTAAAACAGTACTTACCCATGCATTACTACAACTCCACACCTGTTTAAAGGAGTTTTTAATGAGTTTTTGTGTGCTTGATTATGTATAGATTGACTTCAGATGTGATCATAAAAGTACCCAGGCAACCTGTGGACTCTGCATTTGCACCACTGTGTGCTACTGTTGGTTTGTGCATTTTCATCTTCAGTTCAAATATCTAAGGAGCTTCCTTTTAAAGCGTATTGTTCACACATAGCAAAAGACATGGGGTTACACACCAAATCCGTCTGGCTTAAATTTGTCCATATGATGTTGCTCATTCATACATGTATATCTGTCAAGAGCTACTGTGAGTTCAATTAATCTGCCTGTAAGATGGATGAACCTGAAATGTAACAAAAAGGACCAAAGATTTTTAAGCTATAGTACGAATCCATCAGAAATGAGTCATAGATTCTTTCGACGACAGGCCTTGGTTCACCCACCAAGTTTAACGCACAATAAACTGACTTCTAATGACAGAAGGGTGATTATGTGGCACTGCTTTACAGGGAATTGCATTATGCCAAAACATACAATATCTCTCTTCGGTATGTTTGCATGAGGAGTGTGTAAAATCTGAACCAGGAACCAGAGCGCCACAAACTGAAGTTTCCCTGTGGTTGTAAGGTTTCTCTCTACAACTTGTTGGAAACGTAATTGAAGGCCATGATTACCACAATTGAATGATTTCTGGAGCCACTTTCAAGGTTCCCTGTGAGTGTTGAAGACTATAATGAAAGTATGGGTGAAGCAAAAACTCACACTGTGTGGTTAAAACGTGAAAGCATATGTTTTTATTCCTCTACTGTGGCACAATCATCAATATTGAAGAGAAATGTTTGCAAATTGCACTAATACTAAGCTGTTTGTAGAAGTCCTAAAAATAAATCTAAAGAAGGCTACAATGCTTTGAAGGAGGGCCATGATATGGATTATGACTGGGATATGACTGGGGTATGACTGGGCTATGAATTGGCTGAAATATTTCGTAAGCACCATGACTAAAGCTGATGGCGACATAGCAAAGCCTTGCCCTGTGTGTCATCCTTATACTTTAGATTGTTTTTCCTTTTCCAAACTCTGACTAAGGTCTACTAAGGAAGTGAAAATCATGTTTAGTAAATGATGCGTCATTATGTTAAGTCAGCAAAGAGCCAAAGGCTTGGAATTAGAACAAACGAACCCTGGAAGGGACTTTGAGGTGTGGTTATTTCTTAGATCTTCAGTATAAATGTAGGCTTTCTCAGAACTTAGATTTCAGGAACACACACACACTGACGTTAGAGCAAAGCAAGAACTTCCTTGGTCAGGTTTGTGTGTGTGTGTGTGTGTCTCAGTGACCCGATACCAAAATCCTCCATCAACCTGCCTACACCAGGCCATTCAGTTAACATCTGAACATTTCATTTCCTTTGAACAGGGGCATGTTCAGCAATGAATTCAAACAGCTGCTAAACATATTTCCTGGACCACAGGCCTATCAGACCACAGACACATGAACAGTGGCACTCCTGAGTCTGGACGGACAGACTGTTAATCCACCGAGGCAGAGGGAGGTTCTGGTATTCAACCTCAGTGGTCAGATCCATAACTGGAGTACTAGGTGAGGAGAGATATAGATATATCATGTGTAAACTCTCCAAGTAGATCAGTTTCATTCACGATAATGCTAAAAACATATACAGAGCTGCCTGCTGCGAGAGAGAATATAATAGACGTCTCCAAAGGTAGAGGCTGTAGTTTGGGGGAAATTTAAGGGAGAGACACGAATATCCACTCAAGCCTCTGGGTGACTGTCTCAAATTAAAAGCTCAAAATTAATTGATTATAAACTTGGTAAAAAAACATGCCTGATACGTTTTGGAAAAGTTTATATTCTTGTGACGCACTGATAGCTTCTCAAATGGACTTACATTTACATTTAGTCATTTAGCAGACGCTCTTATCCAGAGCGACTTTCAGTAAGTACAGGGACATTCCCCCAGAAGCAAGTAGGGTGAAGTGCCTTGCCCAAGGACACGACGTCATTTGGCACGGCCGGGAATCGAACTGGCAACCTTCAGATTACTAGCCCAACTCCCTCACCGCTCAGCCATCGGATTTGCCTTTGGGTTAGGATTACATCATTTACTTGGGAGTGCGTGTTGCTACACGCAATCCTTTTCATGTTGCAGTGAGCATCTTACAATGAATAGAAGATAGATTGTATCGCAGCAGCAACAACAACAAAACAGGACTGTGTCGTTAAGGTGACGCAGAAAAATATTAGAAAACAAAGACAGAAAATATACCAACTAGGCTGAGCTGCCATCCTCTCCATATAGTCCTTGGCCAGGTCCAGAGCTCCGGAGCGGTGTGGGTAGAGCAGGCAGAACATGGACAGCACCCCCAGGTTGTTCCCGTAGACCTCGTTCCAGCGGGCGCTGAACTCCGCCGGGTTCCAGGGGGGCAGGTACTCCTCCGGGTGCTCCAGCATGGCCTCCCCGGCGTCGCGGATCCTCCGGGCCATCTCCCGGTGTGTCCCTGCGGCCGCCGCCTGCAGCTCCTCCACCTCCGCCTGGCCGAAGTACAGCATGGGGTGACCCTCGTAGTTCCCACCCATGAAGGGGATCCCTGCTGCGGGGTCCACCTCCACCAGGACCGGGGCCACCAGGGGCCACAGCAGACTTATGAAGAACACTGTGGGGGCCCCACGGGTGTAAGCTTGCATCCTCACATCAGAGAGGGCACCGTGGCATTTCCAGAGGAGCTCAGCTGAGTGAGGTCGGGGAGAAGGGGAGAAGGGAGAAAGGAGAGCAGGAAAGGGATTGAGAAGGCCTGCCCATATTCTCCCAAGATTTTCTTACAAAGGCACTGCATTCCTGGAATAATTGGATACAGCTGTATTCCTGATCATTCTGGCCTTCCCTACTGTTCTCAGAGGTTAGAAAACTTCCAGCTCAAAATCCTCGGAACAGACGACGCGACACTGTCGTAACTAAAGATAAAGTTCTCTGTTACAAAAACACAACGCTTATATTCTCATCCTACCTTAGAGAGTAGAGGAAGGTGTGTTACCTCACCATGCACAGTTGCTGGCATACCATCCTAAGGCTTCATTCTGTGTCCAACATTAGCTTTGTTTATTTAAATGATAAAAGCCCCGGTTGTCTAAATGAAACATCCTCTGCTGGACTGGCTAAAGCAAAAATAGTGTAGGCTATGTATCAAATGACACAACACAGAGAAAGAAAAAGTTAGTCATCTCAGTAAGTTCCATGACATGACCTTAGTAGTCTTCTTGGCATTTCCCTGATGGAAATCATTTGGTAGTGATTAGAGAGGTGTCTAGACATTGGTCCACTTGAATGGCAAGCGTTTTCTTTGGTTCAGTTTGTTACACTGTCTACCACTGCCTATAGATGAACTAAAAGATAACATATCCATCATTCCACAACTCTAGATTTGACATTTAACCTCACGAGGTGTCACATTCCAGATAGAGAGCACACAGTACGTTCACCTGGTCAACGTAAACCTTGTTGGGTGGACCAATTTGTCTTTGAGATAACGCCAAACACAAATTAATTGAGGTAATAAAGGAAGCCAAATCTATCTTTGTGAGAACGTCACAACGGCATTGTAAAATCACCTTGGAATTATACACAGTGTAGAAGAAAGACTGTTGTTCAGAGCACCAGTGGCTCATGCATTAAGCGTTGTTTGACAAAACCCAAATTGCAGGGTTTACATCAACCACCGAAACCCATACATTGTACTAGCGTTTCCTTCGCTGCCACTAAGCCTTACCTAAACCAAATAACAGCATATAGTAAGTAGCCTGTGGATAACAAAGTTTCAGAGCCACATCTCTTTGATACCTTCAGGAAGTCAGATACATGTAGGTTATCTCGGGAATTAAAAGTGATTTGCTCAAATGTTCTGAATATTAGATGTTGTGTGTCTGTCCCATAAACAGACAGATTTACGGAATTTATTTCATTATTTAATTTATAGTCAATATGTGATGAGTAAAAACGAAATGGCAAATACTTTATAGATATTTTATCATCTATAGCCTACACCAAATCTCAACCGTTTCGTTTATGAAAAAGATATTGATAATTTTTCCGTTAGAAAATGTGTGCATTTCACGCAACAAATAAGCTCGGTCGGGGGCTTTCCAGAAACTGGAAAATTACTTACTTTACCTGTCAAAACAGTTGCCTTGAACGTGTGCTACAGACGTAGTACTCCCCACAAGACGTTTCCTGCATATCAGAAAAGTAATCCTCGCAACATTTATCGATATGATGGGACTTTCTAATACTGAAGAAAAGTTACACTAAGTGCAAGGAGAAAGCTTGCGGTTCTGGAAAGAACGTCATGAGGAGGGGCAGTTGAGGAAATACTTAAAGGAGACAGAAAAAAAAATCCCTGGTTGCACACTTCCAGCCCGTCAGGTAGGGCAGGTCCGGCTCTCCAATCTCACTGCATCAGACATAATCATGTAATCAATCACTCGTGCACTTTTTGAGTGCACGATGAGTGCATGAACTACAGTATGACAGCGTTAATGAAATAACGTGTGTTTTTGTGCCATTGTAAATAATCAGCACAAAGCATTATGCTAATTGTAACAAAATTGTAGAACATCTTTATTTCATACACAGTACATTGAACTCTTTCCTAATGACTGAAACATAAGGCAATGGGTTAAAGTTTTACAGGTCAGATACGAAAAAATGAGTATGTGAAGTACAATCACTAAAGCTGCAATGCAACCTAAATAATAACACTTTGGCCGACACTCTTTATCAGCTAATACAGTTCTACCTGTCAGAACAATAACGTCAAAAGCATATTTAAGACATGTCATACAAGAAGTATGCTTCTAACAAGTGCAACCATTCAGAAGTCGGTTCGAGCACATCTCCAATTGGTACTGCATATGAAACATAAGTATTCTACATTTTTTACACAATCACTCAAAAGACCACAACATGTACTGCTGAACCAAAATCACATACAGAAAACAAAGAGCATAGTCTTCTTTACCATTCAGCATTACAGTTTTCATACAGTAGGAAGGACTTATTATTGTATTCTTTTAAGAGAAAGGCTACACCAAAGAAGAGCAAGATTGTGCCATTTCTTGTAGAACACCTTCCACCAAACTGACACAAGGGTACACACCTTGAAAGGAATATCAAGTCACTGACCAAAATCCATACAGTAAAACAAAAACCCTGATAATACATAGAGTAGTTGTATAATAGTGTTTACTGACACAAACCAACACAACAATACTGGACATAACGGACTGCCAGGACACACACACTCCTGTGACTATTCGAAGTTGCATTTCAACTCGGATCATATTTTTGAGGTAAGCAATTTTCTGTAATGTACCGAGACAATATCCTCTGCGTTTGGAGAGATCCTACTTATCCTGGTTGTTACAGCAGCTATGAACATGTACAGTACACTGGAGGATGGACCGAAGAGGTGAGGATTCAACCGGAACACACCAACTACTCATCTTCATTACAAAAGGGTGGGTTTTTACATTAAACAATGAGAACACTATGCTTTAGTCAATACTGTGTGTTGCTGACACATACACACATACACACACACACACACATTATTTTGGCAAGTCACAATTACGCACGTACAATAAACCACCTAACAACGTTCAGATGTAGGCAATGATGAAATAGTGGGGTTGAGGGGAGAGAGAGAGAAATATAGAGATTGAAAGAGAGGGAGACAGAGTATCACGGTGCTTTACATTCACATGGTGTTTCTAAATGGGAGTGTGACTCCTGTGCTTCATGGAGAGGGTGGTTCAGGTGAGGAACTACAGGAAACATGGAGGCACATTCCTCTCCTGAGGGCTGAGGGAGGGAGGGCTCTTAGGACTGACTCTGGACCATCTTGAGCAGGGAGTCTGGAGGCCTGGGGTAGTAGCCTGTGGTACACGACTTGTTTGGTGAGAATCTGGGAAATTTGTAGTCCAGGGGAAGGTCTGTCAAGTCGAGAGAAAGAATATTCACCAAGAATTCAATGAAGTCAGTCGATACAGCTTATAATCGTTATACTGATGTAGTTATATTGGGATTGGTTTGTGATTTGTACCTTTTGGAAAATGAACATATTTTTGGGAAACCAACTGGAATTGTGAAACATCAAGATATATGGGGGCAATGGTCACTACCCAAAAAACCCAGACAGTGTTGCCCCTGTCAAGAAACCAACACTGCCTCCTTCACTCCTAACAACCACCCACTGAGAGATGCAGGGGATATATACATGTTTCTTTTAATAAACCTTACTATACATTGCCCTTCAAAATAAAAGTCTCCTAACTCCTGTCTCCCGTACCTGCGATGGCCTCCACACTGGGGATGGCCATGGTGCTGTACTTGTGGAGGCTGTGGCAGCACCAGGTGAGCCTCTGGCTCTCCTCCTCCCCTTCAACACTCTTATGGGCGTCGACAAAGTAGGAACCCCACTGCTCCGATGGTGCAGAGGGAGACTTCATGCCCTGGTCCTAAACATAGATGGGTTCAGGAGTAAGATATATAAATGAGAGAGAGAAAAGAGGTGAGAGAGAGAGAGCAGGAGTGAGAGAGAGAGCAGGGGTGAGAGAGAGAGCAGGAGTAAGTGAGAGAGCAGAGGTGAGTGAGAGAGAGAGCAGAGGTGAGTGAGAGAGAGAGCAGGAGTAAGTGAGAGAGAGCAGGAGTAAGTGAGAGAGCAGAGGTGAGAGAGAGCAGAGGTGAGTGAGAGAGAGAGCAGGGGTGAGAGAGAGCAGGAGTAAGTGAGAGAGCAGAGGTGAGAGAGAGCAGAGGTGAGTGAGAGAGAGAGCAGGGGTGAGAGAGAGAGCAGGGGTGAGAGAGAGAGAGAGCAGGGGTGAGTGAGAGAGCAGAGGTGAGTGAGAGAGAGAGCAGGGGTGAGAGAGAGCAGAGGTGAGTGAGAGAGAGAGCAGAGGTGAGTGAGAGAGAGAGCAGGGGTGAGTGAGAGAGAGAGAGCAGGGGTGAGAGAGAGACAAAGTGAGAGCTAGGGAGAGATAAGACTATAGTGAACTTCCTCTCAACTGTATTACATATCCACTGAGTGTTGATATGTGGTCATGGTTACGGTAAAAACTGCAAAATAGCAAAAATATCTTTCTAAACAGGATGTAGTTAGAGATAATAAATAGATTAATCAAACCAGAGTTTGCAAGCTGTACACGGTCATAATTATTGCATCATTTTAATGGAAGACATTGGGCATTTAGTTCTATGTAAAATAATTTACTTTGTTTAGATTTCCTTTACCAACAAGAAGTAAAACCTGAAATGAATTAAAGTCCAGAGTGGTCAACATCATTTCTCCATTCACATTTTTACCGTTTATCGTCACATTTTTATCATTTTCATCGTAACCCAACAGCACATACTGTAGATGCACTAAACTGGTGTTAAACGACAGAAACATGGTTATCATCTGTGAAAAAACGTGTATGATTGTCTCTGATACAGGATAACGCCACTAAAACACACAGGCCTGGTTATCCTTGTGAAAAGAACGACTCCATAACTCTGAAGCAGAGGGGACGTCTCCACCATCTTATCACACTTGGCCAAGACACAGATTCCAGTCAGGAAGTCAGAAGATAACCAGCGTCCATTAAACCAGGGCAACACAGAACAGAAACCTTGACATCTACTACTGCAATTTCACTGTCCCAACAACTTGAACTGTAGTCAAGTGAGATGTCTTAGACAGTAAAAAGAGAGAACTAGACAAATCTAAATAGCAGCAGAAGTAGGAGAAGGAGAAAGGTTGAAACAAAAGAAGCCATGGAAGATGGCCTCTTGAAAAAGGCAGTGATGTGTCCGTCCTGATCACGTTCCAGGTTCACATGCTAGCCCCCCCCCCCCCCTCCTCTGTCTGGAACAAAACATCCTGCAGCCTGATACCTCTGGAGGAAGGGACTGTCAAGACCCAGGCTCTCAGCCGGCCCCGGCCTGGCCAGCGCTGAGAGAGACACAGGCTACTGCTGGGCGACATCCCATAATTGTGAGCATTTCTTAAAGATATATTTTTGGGGGGCATAACTGCCTGTATTATTTTATCGACAGAGATAGTTATTATGGAGAGGACAAGAATTGTGGGAGAGAGAGAGAGAGAGGGAATGACAAGTTTGTGAAGATTTCTTTGTTGTTTTCTAGTGGTGTATCAGTTGCCCTTAAATGTGTTTTCTTGTCGTTTCTCTACAAAGCCTTAAGCAACGGTAATCTCACACAAGCCTGTTTCAGCATGTCTGGTTTCACTGGCTCCTCCATTAGATTTGAAACTGTAATGATATGGAACCACCACGGTATACTTACCACATAGTAATTGCTGAAAGCATTTACAAAAGGGCTCACCGAAAGAAGTATTGCGCAAACGCACATATGCACTCTCACAATCTACAGAGGGTATGTTGTGGCACGCAGCCAATCAGAGGGAGGGAGGAGGATTCTAAAAGCTAGTCAGAGGGAAGGTGGGCGACTGCATTAAACGGAAACAGCTGCTTGTGTGAACTCACCTCAAACGTTCCCTTCTTCTCTAGAGGCTCCACTTGGGCCTCGTTGGACTTGGCGGCCTGGCTCTTCGGGACGCCCTCTCCCTCCATTTCCTCTGCGATCATCACCGTCTCCCATTTCCCAAAGCTGCTAGCTGGGAACATGTCCGATCGCATGCTATCCCCAAAGTATGCCACCTGTAGGGCAGAGGGGCAGGACACACAGAGGAATCAGCTCAACTGATTTAGCAAAGTTTCTCTCAGGGAGGAAGGTGAGAGGAGGGAATATATCAAAGATCAGATACAGCCAGCAGATGTTTGTTTTTCCCCCCAGATACAACGACTGTCATCAATACACAATGTCAGTGTTCCTGAGTTCCCTTGCTCGCAGTATTCACATTCAATACTGCTGCCATGTGTCTTACTAAGGTCCCTAAGGGAAAGCTAGACCAGACACGATGAGACTGCGAAACTCATCACTTCTCCTTCGACCATCACGTCTCTTTTGTACTCAATACGAATGGAAAGAAAAACACGTTTGGACAGGCGTATTGCAAGACGGGCTTAGCTGGTTAAAAGTTCAAAGGCATCCTCACTCTGAAAAGCAATTCACAAAAGAATGTATGTGAAACGAAGTAAAAAGATGAATTTACAAAACACAACAAGAGAAAAGGAAAGACTACAAATACAAATGACTCAGTCACATACCTCTCACAACCTTGTATGGAATGTGAAAGGGGTGTTACACTGAGTGCATACAGTACCTGTGCACATGAGTGTGGAGGGAGGCGTCTCTAAACAGAGACAGACCCCCAGAAAGAGAACGAGGTACGCAGGGGGGTGGGGGGGCGGGGCTCCTGGGCCCCTCAGGAACCCCTTCCACTCCTCAGACCATTCGCTGTATCTACGACTAGGCTCACAACCCATAAACAAACAGGCAGGGCAGCCAGACTGGCCTGCTAGAGCTGGGGGGCTGGGAGGCTGGAAGGCTGGGGGGCTGGAAGGCTGGGGGGCTGGGAGGCTGGAAGGCTGGGGGGCTGGGGGGCTGTGAGGCTGGGAGGCTGGGAGGCTGGGGGGCTGGAAGGCTGGGAGGCTGGGAGGTGGGGATACAACGAGCTCCAGGCATCAGGTTTCCAGCAGACTTTCCCAGAACTGGCCATGACTTCAGCACAGCTCGAATCAAACCAGAACGAACTGCTAGGAGAAGTACTGCTGGGGACTGCATTTCTTGTGCTTTCCAAACCCCCACTCCCTAAACTGCCAGAGGCTTCGGATCAGTATGATAAATATTTACAGGGCCAGGAATTCTAGCACAGTGGCAAATTATTATAGAGCAGCTTTCATGGGGCTGCAGACGGTACCATTAGACTGACTTGGGACCAGACTGAGACGACTACAAAACAGACAAATTATCATTATTGTTAATTGTCTGATTTCAGGCTACACTTCATCAACTTTAACCGTTGATGAAGCAGAACTCTAATTATATATATTTTTTAAATTACATCAAAACCCCCCCAGTTATCATCTTCGGCCATCTTCCCCCTGCTAGGGCACCCCTCCCCCCGTCTGAGAGCCATGGCCTCCCTGTTATCTCTGCCTCACTCAGGCCAGCGATTAGGCCCCTGGGTAAACAGACCTGGAGTCAGGCCAGCCAGGGGCCAGGCCTTAATGACTTCTTTGTGCTCCACTGTGTGGGGCCTGGGGTGCAGGGTCGAGGCAGGGGGGGGGGAGACAGGGGGGGAGGAGAGATAAGGACATAATCCACCTTAAATATCTAAGTTGACGACAGTAATGCCCCTGATATGCAGGTAATGAAACTGTCATGTTACGACGAACGTACAGCAAAGCCGTCTCAGTAGGTTGTGGATGGACTAATAAACTCACAATGACTCATACAGGAAGTGCAATATCATATTTTTCAATTCAATTTACTTGGCTGACAGAATGTTTTTAAAGTGACAATGTTTTCTCTGCTACACTACAGGGGTACATAACCAACTTTATTAGACTCGAACCCCTAGTTAACTAAGAAGTGAGATGTTATCTACACATCAGAGCCGTGTCCTTGCTGGTATCTGGACCCGAGCAGAGAAACGTCTGTAATCTGACTTGAATGCCTCCTATTCAGCCCACCTGTTGTAAGTCCTGTCAGGTGAAAGTGGAGAGCGGCCCAAAACACAGGCCCTCAGGTCACCCTGGAGGGCTGCTCTTAAGCAGCGGCGCTAAGTGCCAGGTTGTGCAGGTTGACACTACATTCCGCGAGAGCTTTCTCCACGTGGCCGGGGGAACAGAGGGGGCATTGAGGCCCAGGCCGGGGGGAGCGGGCTGGGGGTGAGGAGTGCGGGGCGGGGGCCCGGAACGTGGATGAGGATGGGCGGTCCTGGGAGCACCCGGGGCAGGCCGTGCCTGAGAGAGGGAGAGAGAGAGAGAGAGAGAGAGAGAGAGAGAGAGGAGGCCTGTCCTGGCTGGAACACCTTCCTGCAGGCTGCTCACTGGCTCCAGCTCTCGGCAGGGACTTTGTGTCCAGAGCCCCTTCAGCAGGCATCCAGCTGGCACCCCAGCCTCTGTCCACACTCCTGCCAAGGTCTGCAGGTGTACAACGCCTTGCTCCTACCTCCCCTCACATCAGTGTGAATCTCTCCCCGAGCTGGTTTATAGAGAAGCTCTGATCTACGAGTGCCTGTCAGGAGCTGAGGTCACCGTCAACCTGCCAGCCAGCCTGTAACATCCCGGTGGTCTGGGTTATTACAGATTCCTGTACTACACAGATTCCTGTCAGCAACACTTGCGAGTTTCCTCAACGGAACAGTCAGGCACATGTAAACGAGAATCGTCATTTCATTCTAACCACAAATATAACAGTTTTCTTCCCCCGGTGTTCAGTGCCACAGCTGGTGTGCGGGATCAGACCTACCGTGGGTTCAGGTTTCCCCGTCAGGGTCTTCAGCAGCTCGTGGAGGTGGGGCCAGTTGCCCTGGGAGTACCAGCCAGGCTTGTCCAGGGAAGGCAGGCCCTCACTCTCCTCCACGTCGCTCACTGTCGCGGGGCAGACAAGCGGACGCACAGTCAGTCACCACAGCTCACCCACACACCGCTAAAGACACGAGCAGACGTGACCACACGCCTCGGCACACCACCACACCTCTCCACCTCGCCCCCCCCCCCCCCCCCACACACACACACACACACACACACGACTCAGCTCGAGCACGGGACACAGAACGGGAGGGAATGGGTTCTAACGATGTGGATGTGGATTACGTTCCACACCGCTGCTTAGTGGGATAAACTGTGTTGTGGAATAGAAGTGAGTGCTGGGGAAATGAGCATAATTATGGTCCCTTCCATTCTACTCATTTCCTAAGCAGATTTGATGCGGATTCCCTCTCTGCCTCAGTCCTGACTGGTAAAGATCACAGCAGCCATGACATCAGCGAAACCAGGAGAAAACAAACCTGGTCCCAGGGAGGCCAGAGGGGACTGGGAGGAAGGGTAGAAGGGCAGCTCTCCTCTTCTACCCCCCTGGGTGCTTTCCAGAGGCTCTGCCTGGACCCCCTCCCCTCCCAGCCCCCTTCTCCTCCCCTCCCAGCCCCCTTCTCCTCCCCTCCCAGCCCCCTTCTCCTCCCCTCCCAGCCCCCTTTCCACCCTCCAAGTACCCTCTCCCCTCCCAGCCCCCCTCTCCCCTCCCAGCCCCCCTCTCCCCTCCCAGCCCCCTCTCTCCCCTCCCAGCCCCCTTCTCCCCTCCCAGCCCCCTCTCCTCCCCTCCCAGCCCCCCTCTCAGCCCCCCTCTCACCTCCCAGCCCCCCTTTCCACCCCTCCAAGTACCCTCTCCCAACCCCTCCACCGCCAGCCTCCCTCTCCTCCGTGAAAAAACAGTGATTAATTGACTGTATAACTCTTAAGGCCACATGAAAGCTTGATCCAAATTTGAAATGCAATTAAAATGTTGAGGCTGGTGGGATCTCAATTGCACAACAGGCTGGATCATTACTCTCCCTGCAGACATGTCAGGGAGGGCCCAGTACATTCCACAGCACACACGACAAATATGACAAATGGCTTCAAATGTACTCTTGTACTCTTTGTACTCTGAGTGCTGTTCTGTACCCTGCTGCTGTTGCAAACTGCAATTTCCCCAATGTGGGACAAATAAAGGATAAAGGATCATCTTATCTTAAAGACACAGCACCTTGGCTAATCGCTTCATAGGTTACTGTAATTTCAGACTGCAAAATGGATTGGTAACTTACACAGTTGAACGGCGTGGCGAACCGCATAACTGTCATGTCACTGTCACATGTGATATATGATCATAATAACAAGGGGCACAGAGGAGACCAGAGAGCTGCTGTTCACACGGTGCTCAGGACCCCTGGCTGGTGGCTGCAGTAGAGAAGAATCAGCTCCTCTATACACCAGGGGAACAGGACAGCTCCTCTATACACCAGGGGAACAGGACAGCTCCTCTATACACCAGGGGAACAGGACAGCTCCTCTATACACCAGGGGAACAGGACAGCTCCTCTATACACCAGTGGAACAGGACAGCTCCTCTATACACCAGTGGAACAGGACAGCTCCTCTATACACCAGGGGAACAGGACAGCTCCTCTATACACCAGGGGAACAGGACAGCTCCTCTATACACCAGTGGAACAGGACAGCTCCTCTATACACCAGTGGAACAGGACAGCTTCCTCTATACACCAGGGGAACAGGACAGCTCCTCTATACTCCAGTGGAACAGGACAGCTCCTCTATACACCAGGGGAACAGGACAGCTCCTCTATACACCAGTGGAACAGGACAGCTCCTCTATACACCAGGGGAACAGGACACCTCCTCTATACACCAGGGGAACAGGACAGCTCCTCTATACACCAGTGGAACAGGACAGCTCCTCTATACACCAGTGGAACAGGACAGCTCCTCTATACACCAGTGGAACAGGACAGCTCCTCTATACACCAGTGGAACAGGACAGCTCCTCTATACACCAGGGGAACAGGACAGCTCCTCTATACACCAGTGGAACAGGACAGCTCCTCTATACACCAGGGGAACAGGACAGCTCCTCTATACACCAGTGGAACAGGACAGCTCCTCTATACACCAGTGGAACAGGACAGCTCCTCTATACACCAGTGGAACAGGACAGCTCCTCTATACACCAGGGGAACAGGACAGCTCCTCTATACACCAGTGGAACAGGACAGCTCCTCTATACACCAGTGGAACAGGACAGCTCCTCTATACACCAGTGGAACAGGACAGCTCCTCTATACACCAGTGGAACAGGACAGCTCCTCTATACACTAGTGGAACAGGACAGCTCCTCTATACACCAGTGGAACAGGACAGCTCCTCTATACACCAGTGGAACAGGACAGCTCCTCTATACACCAGTGGAACAGGACAGCTCCTCTATACACCAGTGGAACAGGACAGCTCCTCTATACTACCAGTGGAACAGGACAGCTCCTCTATACACCAGTGGAACAGGACAGCTCCTCTATACACCAGTGGAACAGGACAGCTCCTCTATACACTAGTGGAACAGGACAGCTCCTCTATACACTAGTGGAACAGGACAGCTCCTCTATACACCAGTGGAACAGGACAGCTCCTCTATACACCAGTGGAACAGGACAGCTCCTCTATACACTAGTGGAACAGGACAGCTCCTCTATACACCAGGGGAACAGGACAGCTCCTCTATACACCAGGGGAACAGGACAGCTCCTCTATACACCAGGGGAACAGGACAGCTCCTCTATACACCAGTGGAACAGGACAGCTCCTCTATACACTAGTGGAACAGGACAGCTCCTCTATACACCAGGGGAACAGGACAGCTCCTCTATACACCAGGGGAACAGGACAGCTCCTCTATACACCAGGGGAACAGGACAGCTCCTCTATACACCAGGGGAACAGGACAGCTCCTCTATACACCAGTGGAACAGGACAGCTCCTCCATACACCAGTGGAACAGGACAGCTCCTCTATACTCCAGTGGAACAGGACAGCTCCTTCACCAGGGTCATGCTAAGGTTAAATAACCTACAAATATTGTGACAGAAGAAAGTGAAAAAGCACAAGCTGACACACACACACACACAGTAACAGCTGTGAGGACATGGTACGTGGAGAGACAGGGGAATGAGAGGTATGTGGTTTCTGCTGCAGTTCACGGGACGCAGAACAGAAACACACTCCATCCGTACAAACACCAGGGCATCTATTAGCATGTCAGATCTGGTGGCGTTTTCCCAGTAAACCTAGTGAGGCTGTATGCGCTGGGTAAATATTTATAGAGACCTGGCAACGCCTGAACAAATGGCTCGGTAGGTCCTGTTTAATAAGAGGTACGTCCTGATGGATGGACCTGCACTCCCGTTTTCAACTATTTAAAGATACACTTTAAAACCCTCTTCTCATCGGTCACAATCACAATACACACACAATGTGTGACTTAAAAGATTAAAAAGTGATATTGAAGTGAAATGCTAAAGCCAGTGTGTGGTGTCTCTACAGCAGAGAGTTAACGTTTGTGAGGGCCTTTCTGCCAGCGTGGCTCAGAGAGGAATATTTGAGTGACTGGATCATTGTGCTTCACACATAATGCATCTCTCCTGTGTTATCCCTGGCTGCAGGAGAGAGAGAGAGAGAGAAAGGGAGAGAGAAAGGGAGAGAGAGAGAGACAGAGAGTGAGAGAGAAAGAGAGAGAGCTAGAGAGAGACAGAGACAGGAGAGAGAGCGCTAGATAGTGAGAGAGAAAGAGAGAGACAGAGAGAGAGAGCTAGAGAGAGAGAGCTAGAGAGAGAGAGCTAGAGAGTGAGACAGAGAGAGACAGAGAGTGAGAGAGAAAGAGAGAGCTAGAGAGAGACAGAGACAGGAGAGAGAGCGCTAGATAGTGAGAGAGAGAGAGAGAGAGCTAGAGAGAGAGACAGAGACAGGAGAGAGAGCACTAGATAGTGAGAGAGAGAGAGAGAGAGAGAGAGAGCTAGAGAGAGAGACAGAGACAGGAGAGAGAGACAGAGAGCTAGAGAGTGAGAGGGCTAGAGAGCTAGAGAGCTAGAGAGAGAGAGCTAGAGAGAGACAGCTAGAGAGAGAGAGAGCCAGAGAGTCCAGCTGAGGCAGCATTCCTCAGCAGCAGCAGTTCAGCTCCCCTTACAGAGCACACGTCTACATCCAGCCCTGGGATCCCACACCAGCTGCGTGGGCAGATTGACAAGGATAAGGGTTGGA
The DNA here is from genome assembly GCA_023658055.1 of Thaleichthys pacificus. NCBI lineage: Eukaryota > Metazoa > Chordata > Actinopteri > Osmeriformes > Osmeridae > Thaleichthys > Thaleichthys pacificus. The sequence goes on along the minus strand of CM042869.1, from coordinate 17,148,822 downwards.
TCAGATACCCACTGTGGATCACGGAGAATCAAACGCTATCGGCCAATAAGAACCTGGATTGAATCTGCTTCCTGTGAAAGAAAGCAGTACTCTCACACCATGGCTGGGGTGAAGGTCTGTGTTATAGTGGTGGGGGCCAGGTGAGGGTCTGGGCTTTGAGAGGGAACTCTCTTTTATTATTTCTTAAAGGGAACCAATCTTCAGTAATCTCTAACCTGAGATTCCTAAGTAATCATTCCATTGGGGTGTTAAATATGCGGCTCTTCAGCTAATACTCTCTCTGGATTAGCTGTTTTAGCTGTGGGTATATACTCTCTCTGGAGTATTAGCTGTGGAGAAGAGAGGAAGACCTGGGGGAGTCAGGTGGCTGAGCGGTGAGGGAGTCGGGCTAGTAATCCGAAGGTTGCCAGTTCGATTCCCGGTCATGCAAACTGACGTTGTGTCCTTGGGCAAGGCACTTCACCCTACTTGCCTCAGGGGGAATGTCCCTGTACCTACTGTAAGTCGCTCTGGATAAGAGTGTCTGCTAAATGACTAAATGTAAATGTATGACCTGGGGGAGGACAACCCCATGCTGATGCTGGTCTGGGCAGTGGGACGGCACAGTGGGCAGAGACTCACCCAGGGTCCGGAAAGGTCTCTGCTGGGGCACCAAGGAAAAGAAGCCAGGCTTCAAGGCGTTGGTGATGATGACGTCAAACAGCTCCTCAAAGTCCTTCCTGCAAGCAGAGCAGGAACAGAGCTCTCAGTACGGACGCAGCACGACGCCTGGCACACACGGACATGGATTGTACATTACAAAACCATGGAAAATAATATTTCCATGGAACCGTTTCATGGAGTTTATGGGAAATGTTTCCATGATGTGGTGCACGTAAACAAAGAGATGGATGGGAATAGTCGGGGAACCATTCAAACATGTGGAGAGGAATGTAAACACATCAGGGCGAGCACAATTACAGAGATTGTAACACCCTGTATCTGGTGATGAACTGGGAGCAGGCTGAGAGGCACACAGCAGCAGAGCTGGACCGGGCCTGGACCGGGCCTGGACCTGGAACGGGCCTGGACCGGGCCTGGACCGTGCCTGGCTAAGACTGACATGTCTTTAGGACCTCTCACTGTGGCCCTGTGTGGGTGGCAAGCCTATACTAGCCACAGCAAAACACAAATCAAGCATAGGGACTGGAAATGAGTAGAATAAAGGAGATCACAAACTAAGAAATTGTATGCTGTGGAATAAAATACTGGGGGGAAAAAAAACTATAATACGGTTAAACCCAAGCAAAAAAAACAAAAACAAAGTGGTTCTAGTCTTACATGCTGTATTCATTTCCGTGCAACATATGGGCTACAGCACAGTTTTGCTGCCCTGCGAGAAAGTCAAAGTAGAGAGGGCTAAAAATAACAATAAAAAGCAAACAGATGACAGCACACAGACTGTTCTGATCTCAACGTGCTGCACGGCTAAAGAGGCACCTATTCCCACAGAGGGGTCTAGACCGAGGGTGTGTGGTTGGGAAGAGCCCTGGGCTTGTTGTGTGACTTCTAACAGCTCTCTGGCCTTGCCCTGCTAGGGACCTGCCTTCTGCCTGGAGGCCCTGAGAGGCTGGGGAACTCTCCCCACTCTCTTGAGAGAAGCGTGGGGATAAGTAATCAGAGTATTACTTGGAAAGAAAGATCACAACGTAACACCTTGCATTGAGGGCAAAGTGCAAGCCTGTTCTGGAAATTGTGGGAATTCACCCGAAGCTGGGTGAGCAGGAATCTGATTATCCTGCCTGAAGGATCTAAGACTAAGGAACGTCAGCCGTCAGGTGAATCACAACCAGACCAACCAGCTCGACAGCAAAGCATAATTATCCCTAAACCAGTGAGCACAGGAAAACATGTACATCTTAATTGTAAGCTTTATTGGTAGAAAAAAATCGGATTTGTTCTGATGCAAATTCTTCTGGCGAGAATTTTTTTGGCCTAGATTTTTTTGGCTTGAAATATTTTGCCTCGAATTTTAACAGCCTGAATTTGGTTCCATTTGAATTTCTGAAGCTTAATTTTTTTTTCTGTAATTTCTCGGATCAGAATATTACTGTTCGAATTTGAGCAACCTGAGTTTCTGAACCTTAATCTTTTTTAATTTTTTTACATTTTTTTTTTTTTTCATATTTCTATTTTAAAGAGGTGAAATCAAAACCAACAAATTCGGTGGTGTTTAAATTTCAATATTAAGTATTCAATGCCTTTTCAAATTCAAAACATTATGTCACTGATTTGCTTCCATAGTAGATGAGCATTCACTGCACTCCCCCTCCCCCCCTCCCTCCCTCCCTCTCCCTCTCTCTCCCTCTATTTAGCACAAACAGACACAGAGCCAAGATTCTGCTCCACGTGGCGACTGCCTGGGAGGTGACACATGTTGTGGTGTTAAAGGTCGCGGGTCTGGGTGCAGGGGTGAGTTCCACAGAAACCAAACCAGCATGGAGGAGCGGGGTGGAGAGGTGAAGGAACAACAGAATGGCCTGGCCGTGCTGTTTGACAGGAAATGAAGGGGGGGGGCTGAGCCACAGTGATCCCTCGAGATGGAACTGGGATCCAGAACCAACAGTTCACTTTCAGCCCAACCCACCCGCCCCCACCCCCGCCCCCACCCCCACCCCCACTAAGTTCCCAGCAATGGTGATACTGAGGCTAGCGTCAATTGGATGTGTGTTGGCTATGAAACCAGTGAAGGCTTGGATGAAGATGGTCGTGAAGTCTTGTGTCTTCAGTGGGTAGAGTCAGGGTTTGAATTACGGGTGGGATTGGGGGGGGGGTTTGACCCCACTAATTAAGACTCCTAAGAATTAGGACCCCAACCAAAAGAGGTAAAAACAACAGGTCGTTCTTACCTATATCATTCTTACCTGTAATCGTGACCCCCCCCCCGATTGTCATTGTATCATTCGCACTCTGGGTAGAGTGTTGGTGGGTGTGTGTGCGTTTGGATCATGGGCAGGAAGACCACAATAGAGCATTCAATTCAACACACTTCATTGCCCACCAGACCAAGTGTGTAAGACGGTTTAGGCAAGAATAATAATCCTGAACCACACTGTGTACACTGCAGCAAGGAGCAGTGGAGCTACGTTGTCCAGTCCTCTGGGTCAGCCCACACAGCTGCTCAGTGATGAGCCTACGGAGAGCCTGTGGGGACAAACCAAACGCTGCACACATTCCATAGTAGGAGGCCCTCCCTTGCGCTCCGAACGTCGGATGGGCTAGTGGGAAACTGCTGCTGTCTGCACATTGGGAAGTTGAGGATGAGTGTGTGGGTGTGTGTGTGTGGTGTGTGTGTGTGTGTGTGTGTGTGTGTGTGTGTGTGTGTGTGTGTGTGTGTGTGTGTGTGTGTGAAAACGGAATGTGAGGGCGGTGTGGAGTGGGAGTTGGCTTAGACAACAGTAGAAGCTGTTTCCATCCTGGTGAGTCTGGTCTTGTCCTGAGCAGAACTCTACACACTGACAGATCATAAATGCAGCTGGTCTGTGAGGTGGGATTTATGGCATGCAGCGGTAAAAGCACACAGTGTCCTGCGGGGATAGTGTGTGGTCTGGTCTGGCCTTGTCTGGCCTGGCTTAGTCTGGTCTTGGCCTGGGTTGGTCTGGTCATGGTCGTGGTCGTGGTCTTGGCCTAGCCTGGTCTTGGTCTTGGTCTGATCTGGTCCGGGTCTGGTCTTGGTCTGGTCTGGTCTTGGTCTGGTCTGGTCTTGGTCTGGTCTGGTCTTGGTCTGGTCTTGGTCTGGTCTTGGTCTGGTCTGGTCCGGGTCTGGTCTTGGTCCGGGTCTGGGTCTGGTCTTGGCCTGGTCTGGCCTGCTCTGATCTGGTCTCCTTACCCCAGGACGTGATCACAGATGAGCCTGCAGTAGTCGCTGTGAGAGCTGGTGATGAGCAGGAGGACCTTGCCAGCGTTCTTCATGCAGCGGAGCCAGGTCTTGACGGCGTCGGAGCAGGGCTGCAGGTACCTGCCTGGGTCCCGCTTCACACTGGGGAAGTACGTCCCAGCGTCCTCTGAGCACACACACACACACACACACACACACACACACACACACACACACGCACACATACACAGACAGACAACACAGTTAATATATTCTGTCAACAGATTGGCTTGATCTTCACACACAGATGGATGCTTTGACATCTCAGAAACCACATTTCCAATATAATCAAATAATCAAAATGCAGTTATGTGAGCATGTGTGTCTTTCATGTGATAAGAAGGCTACATGGAGGAATTGTGCTGTGTCACATCCTGATCATCAGGGTCAAAAGACAGACAGTGAACTCCCTTTCCTGCCCTCCCAGGACTGTTTGAAGTTTAGAGGTTTCCAAGCCAGCCAATGGTTTTCATTAAAACACCAGACCGTGCTAACAAGCAGCAGGCAGCACAGTCTTAGACCTTGACACACACACACTGACTGGACTCACACATGGTGGACGTGTGTGTGTGTGAGCGTGTGTGAGGATTTTCTGCGTGCGAGTGTGTGCATGGCGATGCTCTGAACTAATGATGTAGAACACAGACGGACACCCACTCGTTCAGTATAAAACCTCTGGCAGCCGCCTCAGGGGTGGATGAGGGGGGTGGATGAGGGGGGATCTCTGGGTCACGTTCCTCCCCACAGAGGCAGGGCTGGCTGGGCAGCTCTCTGCTTCAGAGCCCCCTGGCTGCTCGCTGGCACCACCTGCCTGCCTGGCTCTCTCTGCGCTTCAGCAGACAGGCAGACACTGCAGAGCTAAATCTAGCCCACTCTTGATTTGTGTTTAATAAGCAGACACAGTCAAAACATCTGTGTTGTCCTGGAGAGCTGCACCCAGCGGCACCATGAACAACAACAGGTATGTTTATTAGAACAGGAGGGAGGCTTCGCAAACAGCACAGCTACACAACTACCAATTAGCACATGGTGATTTATGAAAAGATGTCTGGGTGTTTTCATTATATTATATTATAAGCATACTTGAGCCATTCGATTTCAAGAAGTCTAGACCTCAGGCAACACCCCCTCACCTCTACGATCAGACAGTGTTGGATTGACAATCTGTCATAACGATGAGTGGTAGGGGGCCATATTTTAATTAAACACTGACACGCTTACAACCTTATTAAAACAGGAAGTGGACCTCTATTTGCCCTGCAGCTGAAGAATGTTCCCAGTATGTGAGAAGTGGTGTTGAGTTTTTTCACGAGCAGGAGAAAAGGCGGCTTAAGAAAACATCCCGGGTGCAGATGAGTGGAGAGAAGTCATCGGGCCAGGTGTTTACCCTGGCACCCAGCAGGACGCCCGCTCACGGAGCATCGCTGCGTGTGTGTGTGAGACAGAGAGACAGTGTGTGTGTGTGTGTGTGAGACAGAGAGACAGTGTGTGTGTGTGTGAGACAGTGTGTGTGTTGGTCCCACATTTCAGTCGCTACGAAAGACTTGAACTTGCTGCCATCTTGTGGTACAAATACAGAGTTGCTTTTATAGGTGAACGAATACTTGGCTAGTGTACAGTAAGAACACTGCAGATAAAAGAGCAATCCCTCACTCTTACCAGAAGGGGGCGACAAAGAATCACAGATTCCTCCTGCATGATTCTGTACTTCGATATGACCACCAAGAAATCATACACTAAAGTGTAAATCAACAGAACTTCAAACATGGTTGAACAAAGCATATTGAAACTTAACTACTGGCAGTAAAGGGTTAAAGGAGGCCTGGGATCATAACTTCACCAGTTTCCTCTTGAGTTTTCCCTTCCAGTAGGTCAGCCAGCTGGCTCCGGCTGGACCCTGACACAGCCCAGGCTCTCTCTCAGCTCCTGAGCAGCACGTGATATCGTACACTGACGGCCACTCAGATCTGCACTGGTACACTATATATGTGGACCCCTACAACATTACACCTACAGGAGCTTTAACGACACCCCGTTCTAAATCCATGGGCATTCATATGGAGCTGTTCCGCCCTTGGTGCAGTTATAACAGAGAGAGGATAGACAATATGTTGGGTGTGAATGTGGAAGTGTAACGCATGTGGTGAGCCTGGCAGTCACGGCAGGTCCTGCCTTGGACGATGCCCAGCGTCTGGGATCTTCACAACCAGCAGGCCAGCTCTCTCGCCACATCAAAGCACTCTTTACAGGATGCACAAACAGTTGCAGTGCAGATTGGGGCAGAGTGCTGGACCGTTTCACAAACAGACACGCCACAAATGAGGGTAAAATGAGCTAAATGCACGTAGCTCATTTTTCTTATCATTTTTTTTTCATCAGAGAGAAAGGCGTAGGCTGTCGAAAGGCAAATAAACATTATGGAATTCATGCTGTCCGCTTGACAACAGTTGACGACAGCAACATTACCTTGTGAATGTAAGTGGCATGAGGCTATAATCTATTGAGGGAAAAGTTCCGACCATCCAGACCAACTTTGCATTGTATGTTTTTCCTGAAGAAAATTTGGTGCAGTGAGATCCACTGAGCAGACTTGCCGTTTATAAAATACTTGATTGCTATATTGTGCCTTTCTCTATCCTTTTGGTCAGTGTCAAACAGGGAGAGACTTAATTTGTGACCCATCGTCGCAGTAATGTTAAGCCTCGATAAAACCCAAGGCACCATCGTTTTTGCTGGTTTGTTTAATGGAGCAAGTGGGTACAGACATCTCTCCTAAGGTTAAACACATAGACCTGCATTCTATTTGTGTCTGCTTAATTGAAGACTCATCACCATGCAGTATCCGTCAGTGTCTGGGTTTAAATATGTCTGGGGAGTCAGGTGGCTGAGCGGTGAGGGAGTCGGACTAGTAATCTGAAGGTTGCCAGTTCGATTCCCGGCTGTGTCAAATTACGTTGTGTCCTTGGGTAAGGCACTTCACCCTACTTGCCTCGGGGGGAATGTCCCTGAACTTACTGTAAGTCGCTCTGGATAAGAGCGTCTGCTAAATGACTAAATGTAATGTAAATGTAAATGTAAATAAGAACATACAAGGGGTTAAGATGTAAAAAGACAAAGAAGGCTCAACTAGAGACATTGGAGACTGGACACTTTCCAGAATACGTGATTCAAAACAGCAGCAGTTATATCACAAGGGGACATGGCGTCTGTGATCATAACAACGTTTTGGCATGAAACACATCAGTGATGTGGACAACAGACTCCTTTCAAAAAGACATACATTTCGATTCTATTTTGCTGATACGATTCAAAAAAAGGAATAACAAAAAAATCTGCCTCAAAGAACAATGGCAGTTGGGATGGAAAGGATGGTGGTTTGGGACATGGATGAGCAGTTTGGTCTGTGAGACGCCACTCTAGATGCCTAGTCACTTTCCCCTAAAGGCAAACGTGGAAATTGCAATGTTATTATATAAAACCTAAGTTATATTTAGCCAGGACATCTTTGGAAAAGAATTGGGCGGACCTATATTTGAGGATGTGAAGTGAAGTGCATCCTATAATGAAACTGTTATAGGGTGAAAATGCATTGTGTCTTATGTGGCAAAATATTTTTTTAAGATAATACTCAAAATGATCTGAATCAAAAGCCTAAAATTCTGTTTCATGACTGCAACTAGATTCTAGACTACCTATTAATTCTTCTCACAACCTTTAATATTCACACGTTGTTTGAAATCTGCCGAGGGTTAGTCCTAGGACCTTTACACCACACTTTTGACTCATTTTTCCTATTATAAATCATTGCAGGCACCACATACGATATACGATAGCTATCCAATGTCTGTTTACTAAAGTTGCTGCTCCTACCAGCTAGAACCTTCTAGGATGGAAACTGCTGATGGAAGAACAATGCAATAAATTATGAAACTAAGTTTGTAAAAGCCCTAAAGTAAAGGAAGTTGAGCCAGGTCCTTCTTAACCACAGCAACTGAAAGTGTGGCACTGATGGAGATAAATGTTTCTCCAGCCTAAAGGTACAATCAGCATGACCAAAACCTCCACGTATCTCTGGTGAGATACGTTTAGCCGAGTCCCTGGCAGACAGCTGCTTAAATCTACTGGATCTAAAGGAACAGCAGAAGCTGTAATCTTGATTTCTCAACGTGACAGACTGTTGTGTGTTTTGCAACATTTAACTACGGGTTCATTAAAAGTGATTTCAATGTGTTTTCAACAACCTGTAGTTCGCCATGGCAACCGGCTCATACTGTAGCTAAGTTTAGTGAACCTAGTTCAACACCCCTCCCCTATAACTGTATGGGAGCCATAATAAAAACATTATAAGAAATAAGACAGACCACATATGAAAACACAGAATTATATAGCAAGAATATGAGAAGATCAAATGTAACTCTGATAAACAAAAGTCTGCTTGCACCCAACATTAATAAACATCACACAACAGCAAGTGATTTACATCCCATTTCTGGGTTCCGAGCAGTGAGCTGTTCTGAGTGGGAATGAACATCTTGTGGTTGTAAAAACATGGCATGACATAGTAGTCAAAGAGAAATTCGGTGCTCATTTTGACAACTGAACCCAGCTGTAATTCCATAACCTAACAGTGCTCTATGTATCAACTTTAAGCAATTGTGACATTTTAGACAGATTCTGGTTGCGAGGCTGAAATCCAACTTTGAAGTCTCACACCCCTGCCATGGCCTCTTAATGGTTGCATGTTAGTAAAACACTGTACTGAGACCGAACACAAACACGCTAAATGACTGTTTCTGATCAGACACACGTGCACAGTCCTTCCTAGAAATCGTCTACCAAGTAACCTGGCAGACTTGTTCTAGAAGGGCCACCAACTGCTAGTATTTAATGGCCCTCTCTGTTCTATTTGGTTTTGTAAGCCATAAACGTTGACTGTTATTGTTGCATGCAAAACAGAGGCTTGGCTTATCTTTGAGTTAGCATGGCACAGATCAAAGAGCAAAAGTAAATCAGGACATCACGCGGAATGTCAGACATAACAGTGCATGTTCCCACCCTTCAAAGGCCGATGCGTTGCCATGACGCATTTCCACGGCTGCGCCCGTCGCCGTCCTAGCCCCGTTTCAAACGAGAACAGTTGGACTTAAACCCCTTCCTGCACACAGCAGCTGCATCATTTCAGTCAGGTGGCTGAGCGGTTAGTGAATCGGACTAGTAATCAGAAGGTTGCGGGTTCGATTCCCGGCCGTGCCAATTGACGTTGTGTCCTTTGGCAAGGCACTTTACCCTACTTGCCTCGGGGGAATGTCCCTGTACTTACTGTAAGTCGCTCTGGATAAGAGCGTCTGCTAAATGACTAAATGTAATTTCAGAGGACCCTCTCATTGCAACCTACATAGCAGATAAGCCTTTCAAAGAAATAGAGAGCGACAGGCTCCGAATCTGTCATCGTGAGTGAACATCGATTCACACCAGCTGGGACTGAGAGGCTAGTGCAGTCTTGTAGTCTTGTCACTATCAGCTCAGCCACTGTCCTCCTCCTAGCCTGTTCCTGTTTATTTGACCGACTCTTTACAGAGCGGTTGTGGCCCGCGCTGCGAATGTAAACCTAGACGCTTAAATAACCCTCGAGCACAACTTTCCAATGACGAATCCTTAAGGACCCTGCGAGCCCTGTGCAGCGCGGATGACATCATGGTACAAGTTTAAGATGTCGCTGTGCAAAAGCCGTGAAAACATGGAGACAGTTGCTATGACAACGCGCGGCGGAGCGTGTCCATGCTCACTTTGAGCAGGTTGCAGATTAAACGCCTGCTTATGAGTCTTTATAAAGTGAACTAAAACCGACCATCAAAGACCCACAATTATGCAAATTCATGATTTTACAAGCATGCACTGTAGAGTGTGCAACAACGACCTAACAACATTTAGTCATTTTAGCAGACGCTCTTATCCAGAGCGACTTACAGTAAGTACAGGGACATTCCCCCTGAGGCAAGTAGGGTGAAGTGCCTTGCCCAAGGACACAACGTCAGTTGGCATGACCGGAAATCGAACTGGCAATCTTCGGATTACTAGCCCGACTCCCTCACCGCTCAGCCACCTGACTCAGCATCCAATGGCGTCCAAAAGGATGGGTTCCAGAGATATGGATGACCACCAAGCATTTCAAAAAATTTCTTGAGAACAACACGGTGACACTGGTGTCTGGAAGCGAAGCTTATCGCTTGAGATGAGAACGTTTGACCCGAAACACAGTTGGCTCATTGACGACTTTTTACAAAGATGTTGTTTTCGGCGCTCCCAGCACAGAGAAATACACACATACTGTTATGTGTGTATATACATACACACGGTTATATCAACATCTGACATGTAATCATGAAAAATATAAAAGAAAAAGGCAAACTTTGCAAAGGATATAGAGGCCACGTTTAAGCGTATGAATGGTCAAAGTTGTGGCAAGTTTGATGAGCACATACTGGTATTTTTGCATCTTAATACCATGTTTGAAATAAATTGGCTGGCATGAAGTAGTCCAAAATTGGATAAGCACTACTGCCAACAAAACCATGCGCACGTTAGCTGTTTACTGTCACAATTAAACATAACATTTCTTCAGCCGGTTCCTCCCAATCACACTGTAAAATGAAGGCCACATTACCTGATACTTACAGGCAGCACTCTACATGTGTCTAAAATCTTAATCGTGACAAGAAAAGAAAAGTTATTCCTATGGAGACCATTCTAGACAGGCCAGTTTGTGTCGTTTCAACGCAACACGATGCGACACTTTGAAGTCTTTAACAGTGATTACTTTAGGGGAAGGCTGGTTAACTAAGCCTAGCCACTGGTCATTACAGTACAGTTATAGAGCGCTAGCAGCAACAGAGAGCTGAGTCAGATCTCTCTGTCTCCTGTGGCCTCACCCACTATAGGTTTATTCCTGGAGCAATAAGCTCAGTCCTTCTGAAGTGGGGGAGAATGACTTCATGATCTCCACCTCAGCTGAGTAACCAAATCCTGCTAACTACTAAACAGCCCAGGTCTCTGTTTCAGTTGCTCTGCCCTGTCACCATTAAGATACATACAAGTCGATCATCACAAATGCTACTCAAAGATACCACATAGTCCCAGGTGGGACCTATGGGTCTATTTTGAGTTTTCTTTCTTTCTTGCTGTCCCAGAAGTGAAGGACGTTAAGAGCAACATTTTCGTTTTCATGCGTCACCTATTTACCTTTTTGTTTTGGCTGTGTCAACATCCATCTTTTGCTGTCCCCACAACTGTGCAGAAATAGCTGTTGGACACAAGAAGCACCCATTTGGGGGAACAGAGGGAACCTCAACGCTATCTTTATATGTAACGTTCTCCAGAATCTCTACGCTTGCACACTTTTCCAAACCTCTCATGCCAGATTCTATATCTTGTCCCTGGATGCTTTACTCTGTCCATTCTTAAAACACTTACAGTTGACAACACAAGCCACCTTCACATGGGGAGTGCCCGAAACTGCAAGAAATATTGTATCAATGCTATCATCTGCCAAAGCGTAAAGAACTGAAGGAAAAATACTTTGCATAGTACCACTTCCTTGTAGCAATAGGACTAACACGAAAAATTAGAAAGTTATCAAGATCATTTAGGGCCATCTAAACTAAGTATGAGAATAGTTATGAAGGACCATTTAAGCCACTCTAATGACAATAATTGCACTTCATTCTGAACTAAAGTACGTGCACTTTTCCTACCTAGCTACGTTTTAAGCCATAGTAAACACTATCCATGAGAGAAGTTCTGCTCATGACCTGGCCCCCATTCATTTGCTTGGAGAGACGTTTGCCAACTTTTTTTACCAGACCTCCTTCAAAACGTATTTGAGTGGCCCAAGGATTCTTCCCAGCCAACACCTAAAATAGACAAGAAAAACCAAGAAAAACAAAAACACACTTGACCCAACTGAGACCAGAAGGGGAAATCCACCCGTAGCACCACATGGTTAAGACGGAGGCTAGCAGGGATGCAAAGCACTGGTTTCAAAGCAATCTAAAGGGTGGCTCACCGGATACTTGTGTGTACCACGTAGGCTAAGGCCTTACCACATCGGCTAGGGTTCTAATCTGGCATCTCTTGCAGCCTGTCATCCCCTCTCTCTCTCCATATATTTCCTGTCTCTCCCTACCATCACTATAAGGAAGAAATGCCCCAAAATGACCTCTTAAGAAAAAAAGCAACGTCAATAAAATAGGACTGTAGACATTCGGACACAAGTTGAATGCCACAGCCATATACAAAAATGAGAATATGGATCAAAATTAGGTTTGGAGGCAAGCAACCCAAACTGGACCAACTGTTTCAGTGTATGAAAGGTTATTCAAGCAGTCAGAAATACTATTCCTTTTTGCAAATACCTTTGTTTTGTACCGTTCAGTACAGGTAAAATACTACAGTGGAATGGGCATATAAGCACACTGTGGTCCTATACGTTCTTTACCATTACACAAAACCCCAACAAAGATTTTCAAAGCTGCTTGCATCAACTTTCTTTTTGGTCAACCATAATTATTTAGAGTAGAGAGTAATTCGGTAAACATAGGAGCTTCTTCCAGAGAAAAAGAAAAGTAAAAAGGATCCTGACTGCCCAGCATAGTGGTTTTGGCTTCCCACACCTTTCTCACCACAAACTTCAACACAAACACAAACACCAACTAAGGAGGGAGTGAGAGAAGCGATCGGACCTACAGCTGTCCCTCACAGAGCGCTTTGGCCTTGAGACATCCTGGACCTGGACTGGAGCAATCTGACATAAAGAAAAGTGTGTAAAGTGAAGTGTAACCATAAAAGCACCGGTACAGGTTTTAATATGACCATTAATCAAAAGTTTACTATAACCCTGACATGAAAACACATGGTAGGCTGGCTTCCACATGACAACAGGAACCTAAACCCAACAGGATACCAGTTTTCCCCAGATACCACTTTTATGACATGTTACTTCTTGTAAAACGACAGAAATAATCCTGTAAAACACTGATAAGCTTTAGCTATGCATTAACCTGGGCTAAATGCACAGCACTGCTAAAATAGAATAAGTGTATACATTCACAAGTCCAAATTTCAAAGCGCTCTACTTTTCATTTGAGACTGTATGGATTACTTAAATAGTGTTGCAAATAACATAGACCTAAGTCAGAATGTCGAAATGCAAAAACACAAGCATTTTGGGACAGGTTAAGTTTAGTTTAGTTCATTTTGCACTTCGGGGCGGCACTGGGACAGTGAGGAATAAAGTGAGTTGCGAGCCCTGACTACAGCTGTGCAAAACTTCATAGTATAAACAATCAAGCTGTAGTGTTACAATGCAATGATTGAGAAAACACTAAGGGATTTGCTTGAGAATCCACACAAGCCATGCATTCAAAATGAGTGACTAAGGTGGGTGTGAGAGACACAGTCAAATGGAAAAGTACCAGTAATTAAGGCTTTACTTCTGTGTTGTGTCCTGCCTAGATTGAGATAATTGACTTCAAACAATCCTTAGCATTACCTGGCCCCAAAGAGAACCTAAAATTAGAGTCAAATCGGATTTGGAAAAGCAACCTGGATTGCAACAGCCTAAGTGGCGGGGGGGGGGAGGGGGTCTGTCTGGCCTCTATTTCCCCTTGCTCAGCTTACCAGCTTTTCAGTAATTTCAAGATTTGCGTTTGTCCAGAATATTTAAACAAAGCGAAAGATACAGTCCTGGCTTTTGAAGTTCTTATTTTGAAACACGGTAAGCCTCAGGTTGGTCATGATTCTGACCATGGTTTCGAGACGTTTGTCTTTGGGTCCCTATAATTGCACCCAAACTCCAGCCTGGACCATCAATGCTTCCATTCACAAAGCTGGAAGTGCCTCTTAGTGGCAGATTCGGTTTATTAAAACGTTAAATCTGTATCCCAGTTACTTCCCAGCTGAAACAAGCTATCTTTAGCGCTCGCCATTTTCAACTCTTCTCACTGGCTTCAGTCACATCATCAACCTGCAATTATTTACTCCTTCCTCTTGGGCAGTGTGGCATCCTCAAATCACCAAACGGAGACTAAAGATTCTAAACACAGACAAATGTCTCTCCCCCAGACTGCTACTGAGACCCTGTGGAACGGAGGTAAACAATCAGCTCTAAGACTTTCAAAGGACTGTCTGTAAGGAGAGCTTGAAAGGAAATCTACAGTTTTCGACATCACCATACCCACACTCACAGTGCTTCTTTGTTAGGACTGATCCCCAGGAACTGTATTTCGGATTTAATCCAAAGCAATTTACAAGTATGTGCTTATGTGCTGTATAATTTGTTTTATATCATTTTCTGAACATTGTAATATGGAGCATATAGAAGCCTCTTTGTGATTGGTGCTACAAGTCACCAGTCTACAAGTTGCTCCTGATAATGAGTAGGCTATGATTAAGTGCTTTGAGATTTCAAAGACGCTTTGAAAAACTGTTTACATATTAGAAAAAACCATAATGACACCACAACACTAGTTCAATGAAATAGAAAAAGACTATCAATTAGGTTCAAAACACGTCTCCAAGTTTATCTGAGAAGCGACAACCCAGTGGTGGTGTCCTGTGCAGAGGTAATGGGGTTACCAGATGCCTCTTTTTCCATAGTTTGTGACAACCCCAGTCATCCCCATAGTAATTAAAACCAATTAAAGTGATTCAGTCATGTCTGGAAACAGGCAGCAATGTCAGTTTCAAGAGCATTACTGTATGTACAAAACAACAGTTACGTCAGAGCCACTTTGGGACGCTGCTATGATTCTAAGCAACAAGAGGGGCACCATGTTGTGGCTGGGGAATAATGAGTTAAACAGAGTTTCCACCAAGAAGGACTACGGCTAGGGAGTCAGGTGGTTAGGGAATCGGCCTAGTAATCAGAAGGTTGCTGGATCGATTCCCGGCAGATTCCCGGCCGTGCCAAATGACGTTGTGTCCTTAGGCAAGACACTTCACCCTACTTGCTTCGGGGGGAATGTCCCTGTACTTACTGTAAGTCGCTCTGGATAAGAGCGTCTGCTAAATGACTAAATGTAAATGTAGGCTTAATCAACTATAAAAGGCACAGTCCACCATTCTAGATGAACGGAACATTCAGATGCATTAAGATTGTCTTAACGCTTGACGGTATACATTTTGTGTCGTATATGGGTGATGGCCTTTAAACTATTACAGATCATTCTGAACCCCGTAAGGTCTTTCCAGGTCACAGATGGCCTTTAAACTATTACAGATCATTCTGAACCCCGTAAGGTCTTTCCAGGTCACAGGATGTGCATCTAGGTATTCATTTGCATGAAATGACACAGTATTATTTTAAATGGGGAGGACAAACCATAAGAAATATTTAGAACCCAAATAAAACATCTTGTAATGCCACTGCGTGGTAAATGCAGCTTTCATGGCAAAAATGGAATGCTTGGTCCTTAGCCAACCTAGCCACGGGCAACCTTGGTAAACCCTTGGAGTTAAATGACAGAGTTGCGGGGGGTGGAGTCAACACTAAACGACTTTGCAAGCTCCTTAAGGCCTGCTAAACTCAGAGTTCAAAATGATGTAAAAAAAAAAAACACAATTTAGGGTTTGGTATACCCATAGAAAATCCCTGACTTGACAAAATATCAATACAATTTACAGTTTGGGAGGGAGGTGATGAACTGATGCAAACTGACAAACATGCAACACACAAAATTGAAGGTGGGCAATGAAATAAAGTGAACAAGCTATGTGTAACCTGAATCTCGCTGTCCATTTTATAGAATTCCATACTATCCTGGTTTGCACATTTTTACAGGTAGTAAGCACATTTTTACAGGTAGTAACCCAAGGTGGAATCTACAGTTTTGATCAGAAGTCTGGGAAAGGAAACTCTGCCCCCTGGTGTACCGATCTCGCGCTGCGGTTTAATGAGGCACAGGGATCACTGAAAACTACATAAGCATTGCAGTAGACTGTAACCCCAACCAACTGAACTTTGAGTCACTGCCTTAGTTACTAACGAGTAAAATAGCACATTGCAGTACATATTTGATATTGCAGTCGCCATGCAACAATTTTCTATTAGCTTAGTTGAAATGTCGGAGGTCTCTCTGGTTCTCATAAATGTTAGACATCAAACTCTCAACAGTTGGGCCCATCTACTTGTGTTATTTATGTTACTGGGGTATTTGGCTGCCTGGACAGCAATCTATTTATCAAGGAATATGCTCACTCACTTTGAGACATTTCTACTAAAGCACTAATAGGCCAACTGTGAGCCATTGTATTCAAGTTCAAGTCTTTTATTGTCAGATGCACAGAAAAACACAAGGTCAGACTGGGCACTGACATTTTTAAGACAAGACTACGAAAAGCAACCTGGCATAACATAACAGTATTAAACAAGGAACCATATTTGTTTCCATCTTCAGTCACACAAAGCAACTGAGGTGAACTGTGTCTATGCACAATGAAATATTGCATATAGCTCTGTACATCACTATCATATAGCATTTGAAAGTCACTCAAGTCCACCAAACGTCAAATAACTATGCTAAGTAGAAGTGCCTCTCTGTGGTGCTCCACTGAGGAAGGAGGAGGAACCCAGAGTCGCTCTAAACACCACGAGGGAGACGGCCCATCATCCTAAAGAGACCAGCCGTCTCCGAGGACATGGCACCCTTCATTAAAGATGACATCACAGCAGGGAGGGGCCTTCCCATAGTAAGTAGATGGTGTGTGATGATGGAGACTGGGGGTGTATAAAAACCCAGAACCCAGGGTTAAGAGCAGCAGCTGCAGCTCAGACAACAGGCTCCACGTCTAAGGATATACAGCTCTGCAGCGGACCCACATCTTACACCCCCCAGTTCTTTGGAGACTAAACCCGCAGGTACAGTAGGCGTCCGCCCCTTTGGTCTTCTCTCTCTGATACTGTGACCTACTGCTGCGTCTTGCTAGCTGGGAGTGTGTGGGGGAGAATGGGTACATTGGGTGAGGGGTTTGGGAGTGTGTGTAGGAGAAGGGGAACACTGGGTACATTGGGTGAGGGGTTTGGGAGTGTGTGTAGGAGAAGGGGAACACTGGGTACATTGGGTGAGGGGTTTGGGAGTGTGTGTAGGAGAATGGGAACACTGGGTACATTGGGTGAGGGGTTTGGCATAGCTGTGATGCTGATGGTTTGTTGATGATGAGAGGTGAGCAACACGTGAGACAGGGAGACTAGACAACTTCATTTGAGGCCTACAATGTTTACTGGGTTGTACCTCTTTGCTAGTCTAAGCAATCAAAGCAGGCTGCTCCTGTATATAACCTTGAAGTAAGCAGCACTGACAAGACCCTGACTAAATGTACTGTATATACTGTATGTATGAAGATGTCTGAAAAAAGTCTGATTAGATTTGGCTGGTTTCCTTCCTAGGTTTAGCTTCTGAAGATGGACATTAGGGTGACAAGTGTTCTCCTTGTCCTCTTGGCCGTGGCCACGGCAACACCAGAGAGATACTACCATGTGCAGAAAGTAGCCAAGCATGCTTACCCCACCAAGACTCAAAGTAAGTCATATTATCTCCTTATCAAACGTGAACCTGGTCAGTTATTTACTATGTTAAACGGGTATATTTCCTTTATTTCAAACACTTTTCAAAAGCACTAACAATATTCAAGGTAGTTTTTCAAGGAAGACTGTTCAATGTAAAAAAAACTACCTTTGAAGGACTTTTTTTTAGAAAGAACTTAAGAACATTGTTAAATCATGAAGTACAAAACACAAGATCATGATTTATCAAAATCCACATTTGGACAACGGTATGTTGTCTAAATGTGTGTAGGCCTTCAACACAAATCTTTTTTGTTCAGTGCATACAGTATTACAATAGCAAGTGAGCAAATAAATTAGATTTATTGATGTTTCTGATGATAGTCACTTGACCAAAGAAGATTTAAATTTGTATTATACCCTTCATAGTAAAAATTCGTGAATTTAATCCATGCAGTTTCTGAAGACGTGAGAGCCAATGGTAATTGTCACCTCTGTATGCTCAGAGGAGAAAATCTTGTAAAAATCTGTCAAATCTTTCTCCTCAAGAATATACAGAGTACTGTAATGACATGTCAAAAGCCCAATGTTGAAAGTAAGTGTCAAGAAATGCTCTGATGTGGTTTTAATGGTGTGTGTCCTTCAACATATAAATAGAAAAGTTTACCACAAACTGAACAATACGAGCTGTCGAGCTTGGATTCAAAAACCTTCTAAAACAGATGTTACCACGTTGCACTGGGCACACCCAAACAAACCACTTTAGCTGTTAAAACGGCACCAAAGCAAACACTAGGATGGAGAGAAACATCTTCCTATTTGAAGTGTGACAAACATAAAAGAGACATTGTCGCTCAAAAGACAAATTACACCAAATCCACAAACCTATGTTGTTTTATATGGGCACAACACGATATAACATATTCTGCTCAACAAAAACTCAATTGAGTGTAGGTAGCATGACAGACAAATGACACATTTGAATGTACCAACTTTGAAGATCATACTCAAGTCCTATGCTACTACAACTATACTAAACAACATCAAGGGTAAATTGCTGACTACCCTACTTCCTTAACCAAAGTTCTTATTGTCACCTCCTGTTTGTGGGATTTGCCTCGGATGCCAAACCTAGTTCTGGCACACACTGTGCCAGTGAGGTTTTCAACATACTCTTTTGTGGCTTTAAGATTATATCCCCGTTTCTTAGCTTTTCCTTCTTAAATATCTCAATGTAGGAGGATTTCACTGTGGAGGATTTCACAACACAACAAGTGGTGCTATTGTCAAAATACAATATATTTGTGGAATCCTTATGGAGTCTTATTCCATGCAGAATCACATCATCACTCATCAATCAAATGTGAAGAGTAGGTATATACTAGGGATGCACTGTACATTTGTCAACAGTATTTTTAGGAAAAATCCTCCTCCTGACTTGCTTCAGAACTGGAATCCCAACAACATCCTATGTTGACCTGACCTTCGCATACTTCCTGAGAGTTCAGACTTAGGTGGTATAAATCATTCAAGGTGGTGCAAAACGCCTTACAGACCACTAATCATATACCATTCTACAGACAGTTTGAGTAATGAAAGGACTCAGCATAGTGTGGCCATCTTTAACTAAAATAAAAGTGTACAGTAGCTGAAAGTCTCTGCCTCAACATGGCAGATATGACCTCCTGGGTTTGTGGTGAAAATCTCAGTAGACCACTGCGGTTCCGTCAACACTGCCGTGGGATGAGAATTCCCTCCCCACAACCTCTCTCCATAATCACAAGAAGGGACAGCGTTCCCCTGGGTTTTAAATCAGGTTGCGGTGTTTCGGATGGAAATACCAACCCTTAGGTTACTTAAGGATCTGAGAACTGACAGAAAGGAAAGTGATGGGGTTTACAATACTGACAAATCTTTAAGTGAGAGGTGGCGTCTTTATGATAAACAATTTTATGCAACATTACAATCTGTGTCAATGGGACTAAAAAAGATGAATCGATGTGCAGCAACTGGTGCATGATAGAATTAGATATCAATATGAGCATGGTCATTAGATTCAAAGCTTTCCCATTCAACTAAAATCAATCTAGGGGCATCACAGAGAACAAAATAAAAAGGGGGACAAGTCGTCCATGGAAAATACAGCTAACATATGAGCTACAAACCAATCTTTTAACAATAAAGTAATTTTGATTTCTTGTGTATGAAAGCCTAAACTACAATAGGTTTAAATAGCCACTTGGATCTCACTTAATCACATTTATCCATTCTTCAGCTGTGGCAGGTGAGCCTGGAGGTCCAGGTGCCCCAGGTGAACCCGGACCAATGGGCCCACCTGGACCTTCTGGGAAGAGTGGCATTGGACATCCTGGACCACAGGGTCCATCTGGGCCCTCTGGACCAGCCGGCTATTCTTCACCTGGTAAGCCTGGCACCCCAGGTGGACCTGGAAAACCAGGTAGCAACGGCATCCCTGGAGAGAAAGGCCATACTGGTGCAACTGGAGCTATGGGTCCAAGAGGATCACCTGGCTCTCCAGGAAGTCCTGGACCAGCTGGACTCTCCTCTGTGGGCAAACCTGGCCCACACGGCTTACCTGGAGGACATGGGTCAAGAGGTGAGACCGGACTGAAAGGACATCCAGGTATCCCAGGTCTGCCAGGCCAGAAGGGTGAGACGGGACACGGTATCCCTGGAGCCAATGGCGCTAGAGGACCAGTGGGACCAATGGGTCCTTCTGGTCAGCCTGGTCAGCCTGGCATTGGTAAATCTGGTGCACCTGGGTACCCTGGGGAACCTGGGAAGGGTGGCGCACCTGGTAGAGACGGAGTTCCTGGATCTATGGGTATGCAAGGGCCAAAGGGCCACACTGGGGCCCCCGGGGTGGGAGCATCAGGAAAGCCAGGTGAGAATGGTACCCCTGGTATACCCGGGGGTATGGGAGTTAAAGGTCCCCAGGGACCCGCTGGGCAGCCTGGTTCACCTGGAATGCCAGGTGTTGGAAAAGCAGGTGCTTCTGGGTACCCAGGTGACAGAGGCACTCCAGGTACATCAGGAACCACTGGTCAGAAGGGAGAGCCAGGCCCAACAGGTTTCACTGGTCAGCCAGGTGCTACTGGGTCAATGGGCCCTGCTGGTCCACAGGGTTCTAGAGGTTTCCAGGGAGAGTCAGGTGTGCAGGGACCTAAAGGTGATATTGGCTTGATGGGAGCCCCAGGGGCAAAGGGAACCAAGGGTGACCAGGGAGCTCAGGGTTACTCAGGTAAATCAGGTATCCCAGGTGCAGGCGGCCCTGCAGGCGCAAGAGGTGCTACTGGGCCTCAGGGCAACAAGGGTGAGCAGGGTCATACCGGCGCTACAGGTATTCCAGGCGCAACAGGCATACCAGGAGCAAAGGGACACACTGGTGCCTCTGGCCTTCCAGGGCAGAGAGGTGATAACGGCATCCCAGGGGCGATGGGACGAGTCGGGCCATCAGGTCCATCCGGTCAACCAGGGGCTAAGGGCCATCAAGGTCACCCAGGGGCCCCTGGGCCTGCTGGGGCCATGGCCAAGGGAATCTCTGGTCCCCAGGGTCCACCTGGAGTTCCTGGGTCAAGAGGTAACGATGGTACCCCCGGCCCTTCCGGTCCTCCAGGCGCACCTGGTCCCCCTGGTGAAATGGTCTACCATCACGAGAAGAGCATGCCCATAAAATCCCATGAGATGGTAATGCCTCACCATGAGATGATGAAGGCCCCTATGTCAGCCTTTAGTGCTATTCTGACAAGGGCTTACCCTACAGCTGGGTCACCTATTCAGTTTAACCAGATTCTGTACAATGGGGAGCACCACTATGATTCTGACAGTGGCATTTTCACCTGCCAGGTGCCAGGCCTTTACTTCTTCTCTTATCATATGCATGTCAATGGTGCTAACGCATTGGTGGCCCTCTACAAAAATGAAGAGCCAATGATGTTCTCTTACGATGAGTACAACAAGGGCTTCCTGGATCAGTTGTCTGGGAGCACTGTGCTCATGCTGCAGGCCCATGACAGAGTCTACATCCAGGTTCCTGATGAGGAGACCAATGGCATATTTGCAGCAGATAATGTTCACTGCTCTTTCTCTGGCTTCCTGATTGCCTCGACGTGATAACTGACTAAACAAAACTTCCAAATTAACAAAAACCAAAACAACTTCTTACAAATAATCCTGTTTACAACTGGCAAAGAGTTTGGGTTGTAGAATAAAAGCAAATGAACAAAATATTCTACAAGTTTTTTCTCATGCACAACTGCAAAAGGAACATATTATATTTTTTTGCCCAAAAATTGCACAAGCAGAGGCAGTCAGGCCCAGTCATAAACGGATTGGTTTGAATTTAGGAATTCTTATCTCTATTCCCTTTATTAAGAAATGTGTATTAAGGAGTTTCAATACACACGTCAAAGGGTTTAACATAAATCAAATGGTGCTCTAAACTGCATGTAACATTTACAGCAGATATTTTGTTTTCATTGTGTTTAATAAATGTTTCGTGTCTGAAAGGTTTCACCTGTAATATATCTGCAAAAGAACTCATGCTTTTGCTTTTGTGCTGTTGTTAAAACAAACTAAATGTCAAAATATATCCCTGAGGATGCAGTATGGTATGTACAACTTATTGACCGAAACAAAGAAATAAAGTCTTGATTCCAAAGATATAAGAAATACTTTGTTCCTTGCTTTGTTGTGTTCCAAATTTGCATTGAAATGTAAGAGTTTGAAAGTTGTAGCATACTTTGGACTCTAGGATAACTTTACTTTCCCATTGTCCATTGTTGATTTTAGGTTTTAGAAAGGATTAAGTTATGCAAAGTGAAAGAGCCCTACCCTACAGTAAATACAGGGACATTCCCTGAGGCAAGTAGGGTGGAGTGCCTTGCCCAAGGACACAACGTCATTACGCACGGCCAGAATCGAACCTGCAACCTTCTGATTAATAGCCCGATTCCCTAACCGCTCAGCCATCTGACTCTCCAAATGCTTACCTTTAAACGCTGATGTGTTGTAATTGTGGTCGATTGCGGCCAACATGTCTTTCCAGAAATCTGAATTAACCTCATTTCCACGCTGTTTACAAAAAGGAGAAATGATTTAAAAACATGTAGAAATATAAATGAACCGTAACTATGTAAGAAAACAGTCTTGTGAGATGTTTACCTTATGCAACATATCCACTACCCTTCCACAAAGAAGAGCTCCGGGCAGGTCAAAATAGTTGTCATAAAAATAGTATTTTGCTGCAGAAACATGGGACAAAATGTTTTTTTAATAGGTAGACGTTTTTAAATGTCAGATATTACTGACATTTGCACTGTACAAATATTTGTATTACAAGAAAACAGAAATCTTATCTGAAAAGAGGTTAGAAGGAGGAACACGTACTAGATCTTGTGAAGGATGTATTGAGGCTATTGAAATGCTTCCATTCCCTTTGGGGGCCATAATGTTTGATGATCTCCTCTGTGCTGAGGTCATTTGTGCCATGAGTTGCTCTAATCAAATACAAAAACAAGTCGTCAGGTTATACAGTAATGACTTGTGTTGACTTGTCTATCATTCACAGTGAATACTAGTCTACCGTAAAACAGTCCCATCTTCTGCCAGCTTTACCAGGTTTCCATCCTCAAGGTCCACCACTAAGCCTTTAAAACTGAAGAAGAGAATTGACGAACATGTTATCAATGGTACTGATTATATATTACAATACATATACCATGTGCATCACCTAATACCCACTTGCTGTAATTGAGGCAGCCATTCATGGGGCACCTCTTATTTGCAAACTATAGTCTCTGTGTGTGTGTGTGTGTGTGTGTGTGTGTGTGTGTGTGTGTGTGTGTGTGTGTGTGTGTGTGTGTGTGTGTGTGTGTGTGTGTGCGTGTGTGTATCAACACACAGTTCACCACTCCTCTGCTCATGACTCACCAGAAATCCCAGGTTGCTGGGGTTAGCGTCAGAAGGTCCTTGTCATAGCCTTTATGCTCCACCAGATAACTGGCAAAACTCTCATAGATCAGCTATCAGGGGAATAACATTAAATTGTGGGTTACTATGACTTAAATAATCTATCCACAGGTGGAGTTGTTGCATTTAGCTCATTCTCTTATAACATGACAGCAAGTGAATGGTGACGGAAACCCCTTGTGGTAGTCGTGTTATTTATAAATTATTTCACTGTTTTATAAGCTGAAAGATGTCATCAAGACGCATTGTCACTGCTGTGTGATTCATCCTAGCCACCATGGGCCCTCGTGACTGCTTTAGTGTTGTAGCATAGTATATGAATCCTAAAGCTCCATCACTCGATAAGCACCTAGTTTGCCTCATGTGGAATTGAGGGTGAAACTGAAGCTCGTTTTTTATTTACTTCAACAGTGCAGTTTACCTTTAGGCAACGTGAAAGACCTGCTAGTCACGAAGAGCAGCAACTGCATCTTCCTAAATATGTGAACATACTGTCGGCTACAGCTACATATCCGCTAACTGCTCCTTTCATGAAGTATTGTGCAAGGCTACCAGAACGGCAGAATAACTGGCAATGGATGCAACATGCAAAAATTCGGCTAAAGGCTAGTCGAACTATCGTCTGCATTGTCAGTGAGGCTACAGTAACGAGCTACAGTAACTCACCCTAGACGTCTCCTTCAAATGGTATCGACAGAGAGTGTGATCCAAATCAAAACCAATAACATCACAGTCTGAAAGGCTAAAATATTCACTCATTGTAACGGGTGTGCTCTCTAATAAAGACGAAGCACTGTACATACAAGAACTTGCACGCCTGCACTGTGCGCAGCACAACTGTATGCGAGTGTGTCAATGTCAATGACGACTAGCCGCAACCAATGTATTTGCCGCTACGACAACACGTGGGGGCTGGCACAATAGGAAAGGGGTTTCCTCAAAATATCTTTGGCGACCGTTTTTAATGTATCGCAGTTATAAGATTTGAAAATTAATCACATCCATTAATTTTCATAATGTAAAGGCTCGTGGCGTGTCTGACTTGTCCTCCCATAACATGTAGGCTACGGTGCGTATTGGTACCGTAATTTTCCATGTAGTAGCGCATTCTTTTCTGTTTTTTCTTTTCACTTCAAAAATGTTTAGCCCATGATTAGGCTACACGAGATCATCAAGAAGGTGAAGGCTAGGCTATCGATACTTGTAGATCTATTTTATCAAGTATCCTGATTAAAAGTAAAGGCTGGGTAGTCTATGCCGTAGGCAATGTTTGATAAATTAACCCAAATCGTAAAGCTTCTAAATAAATAAAAATCTAAAAACTTTTACCACAAATGGTACCTTAACACTTGTTTTTCCTGTATAAAATGTGACAAGTTCCTGCCCTGTGATGAGTGGTATTCCCGACACTCCTCCTCCACTGAAACCAGCAGCAGGTGGATAAGTGCACCAGGAAACGCGGTGTTTGAGACAAAGCTTTGGCTTAGGGCAATATAGCACTTTATTTCATTGCAGTTGAGGGTGTGTACCTGCGATTTTATGGTCTCCCAGTCCAAAGACCAAGCAATGTGGGCTTACGAATCTTTCCTATAATGGAAAGTGAACTATAGCCAGCTGTGGATTATAAATGCTCAAAGCGACTTCTATTATTCTTTCTGTCACAAGCTATAGTGTGACATCGTGTTTTTTTTGTTTTTTTTGTTTGGTTTGGTTTAATATTTTAGTTTTTGGAGAGATCTTTACAATGGAAATTCGAGAAAGGATTTTGTTTTGCTGTCAGGCGACCTTTCCATGTTTTGATACAAAAACCTCAAACACTAACAACTCATTAAAAAAGAAAGAAATCGTGATAATTAAAAATGATCATGCGATGGAACACACCGCTCGAGTTTTGCCACCAATACCCCTTGAAAGACCGGGGTATATTTATATTGCTCTCTACGACTACACCGCTCGAACGGAGGAGGACATAAGTTGTAATGCCGGGGACAAGTTGGAAGTGTTGGACAAGAGTGCTGGAGATTGGTGGTACGCTAAAGCGCTCACCGGGATTTCAGCTGACAAGAAAGGTTACCTTCCTGCTAATTATGTGGCACCGGTGGAAAGTCTTGATGCCGAGCAGTAAGTAACCTATCCTAGATATCATGTTGAATGTAGAATTGTATGGACGAGTTGTTGTGGCGAATGTAATTGAGCCAGGAGGAGAAAACAACAGGGTAAACCTTTTGTGTGGTTGGACCAACATTCCATTCGACTAGCCTACTTTAGATATATACACCAGTAACATACATACAGTTGACACTTTTAACACTAATGCTGTTGAAAATAAAGGGCTATCACTCTCTGAATGTTAAGTGAATATACTAAAGTGTATGGTCAGACAAGTTAATGATTGTCAATAACCAGGAAGCACAGTGGGGTTAATAATTTTCAGAATCCTGGATACAAATACTTATCTAAACCATACATTTCCATGCAAGATTCCAAGCACAATCAATGTTTGATGAATATCTGCATCCTACAAACAATGTTGTGTAAACCAAAACAGTGCTGCCTGGCATACTGTAGACAGAAACAGGTTAAGCAAGGGATCTGGGAAATGACAGTAAAGCTACTGAAATGACACTTTAATGTGGAAAATACTTGTCAGTCACATTCTTACATGATTCAAAATTACAAATGTTATATCATTTTAATTTTACTGTTCAAAGTAAGAAAAAAAACATTGTTACGTCATGTCAAGGACGTGTTGACAGTAGGGGTACATGCTAACAGTATACGGGTGTAACTCAACAAGACAAGATGTGTTCCATCTCTTACATTTACATTTAGTCATTTAGCAGACGCTCTTATCCAGAGCGACTTACAGTAAGTACAGGGACATTCCCCCCGAGGCAAGTAGGGTGAAGTGCCTTGCCCAAGGACACAACGTCATTTGACACTGCCGGGAATCGAACTGACAACCTTCAGATTACTAGCCCGACTCCCACACCGCTCAGCCATCTGACTCCCTCTCTTGTAGCCAGCTTCAGCAGAGTTGTTATTTCCCTGTTCTACTTTTCTTTAGCACTACAATTTCTCATTTCAGTTGAGACTTAGAGACAAATATGTCACCTCAGATGGCCGATGTTACATATCTTGTTGTTGAGTCAGTATTTTGAATGAATGCAGTTTCCACACTGTTAGGCCCATCAATAAATATCAACCTAAACTTTTCCCTACATACCACCACCTGTCTTACTGGTTGCAGTCTCACAGTATGTCCTTATTTTTCTTTTCAGATGGTATTTTGCTGACACTAAGAGACTTGATGCAGAAAAGCTATTGTTGGCTGAGGGGAACAGTCATGGGTCATTCCTCATTAGACAATGTGAGAGCCAGACGGGGGAGTTATCGCTTTCAGGTAATCCCAACCACACCCCCCCCACACACACACACACACACACACACACACAGACACACACACAATGAAGGGGTGTTTTAGGTAATAGCTACTGTACCTGGGTATCTTAAGCTCATGTTCTCCATAGATTTTGGTTTTCTGTGTGTGTGGTTGGTCTCAATATAAAGTGGGAAAGCTTCCTCATTAATAATCTCTGCTGTAGCTAATCACTCTCTTCCAATCACCTAAGGTGATTCATGATAAAAAGATCAGGTTAAATAAATAGACACATAGACACTAACACTAACCCTTGCTCATACAGACTGCACACACACAGGTCTGTTCTTGTTCAGTCCAAGGAGATATGCCTATTCATTAACAGCGGGACTGTAAACGTTGTTTCACTGTACTTTACTCTAATCAGAAGGATATCTGCCTGGCTACCACTCTTGTCCATTAATATATTTCTAAACCATAAGTTCTATGGCATACAAAGGTTTTCACATCAACTCAGCACTTGCCAGTTCCCCCCTGATGTTCTATCAGTTTTGAATACTTAGGTGCTTAGGTTTTCCCTTAAGGAGATGTTAAGATGGGAAGGACATAATTACATGTCAACAGACCTTGTGTGTTTACTGTGTTTGTAGAAACAGCAATGTGCTGGCACTGCTCTTGACTACACTACTCTTACAACTGTCTCTTTGTCTTTCAGTGTTGGACAAGGGTAAGGTGAAGCACTATAAACTGAAAAGATCGGACAACGGTACCTACTTTGTGTCGAGGATCAGAAACTTTGTAACTCTGAGAGAGTTGGTTGAACATTACTCAAAGCATGAGGATGGTCTTTGCGTGCGACTAGGCGAACCATGTAAAAAGGTAAAATTATCTATTACCTTAAACCGGAGACAATCAATGGTATTTTTTAATGGTACTTGTGACTGTCTGGTCTCTGTGTTTTTCTGATGTCAATTTTTGGACCATACTATGGGAATTCTCAGACTAAGACAATAAAATAATTTGGCAAATAGGGTTAGGAAAATGTATTTTCAATAAAATCCTTATACTGTACATCGCAGAGGTGCTGAAAACAGTCTTGTGTAATGTACTGTATATTTGATAAAGCCCACATTCACAATTATTCTTTATTTAGAGTGTGGCGCCCCAGACCCATGGCTTGTCCTACAACACTGCTGACCACTGGGAGATCGAACGCAGCTCTGTAAGACTGTTGAATAAACTCGGAGCCGGCCAGTTTGGAGAAGTCTTCGAAGGCGTATGGAACGACACCACATCAGTCGCAGTAAAGACCCTCAAACCAGGTAAACAGATTAACTCTTTAGGTCGGCCTGTGATTTCTGACCTGTGGTGGAAAATGAGCCCTTTTCTTACAACAGTGACGCTGCAGCAGAGACTCTGTGTTTGGTCAAATCTGAACATGTCAGAGTCGCGTGTCATCGCATCTTTCTTTGACCATCTCCCCAGGCTTCATGGATCCTAAGGACTTCCTCAGAGAGGCTCAGATTATGAAGAAGCTCCGACATCCTAAATTGATCCAGCTGTATGCTGTATGTACCGTGGCCGAGCCCATCTACATCATCACTGAACTGATGAGTAACGGCAGCTTGCTGGAGTACCTGCAGAGTAAGACACACCAACATGTGCTCTGACACACCAGCATGTCTACATGCTGGTGTAGACATGCTGGTGTCTACACCAGCACGTCTACAGCTAGCACAGCGCATCCACCTCTTTCAATCAAACACAACTTTGATGCTACGGCGCTTGTCATGGGTTAACCAACAAGAGCAGATGTTTGTTTAACTTTACGACTAGTTTTCTTTATGGTTGTAGACACTTTTATTATATGGTTGGAGACTATTATCTGAATGAGGAAATACTGCATACAAATGTAACTACTGAGAACAGCACAGGGATCCCAGATCTTTTTGACATGTGGATGTCTGCCGGGAATATCCACATTCTTTATTGCATAACTACATAGCAATGAAGTGTGTAGAGACTGGAGGGGGATGGGTTCTAATCAGCCCACATGTAGCCCCTGGCTACTATGACAACATGGGACAACATTGAGGAATTTTTTTTTTAGCCCCTTCATTCTGTGAATCGGCTGAGTCATCCTGTGAATCGTTGTCCAAGTTCTGTCTTTAGGATACTCTCTCTCTCTCTCCCTCTTAAACTGTCTCTCTCTCCCTCTCTTTGTCAGCAAGGAAGGAAGTGTCAAACGACACTTGCTTGCTGTCAGTCTTTCTGTTGCAGTGGGTTGAGTAGTATGAGGACATGAACAGCAGGACAGGCACCAATGAGCACAGATGTCTGTGTGTGTGTGTGTGTGTCTCAACCACGAGCTAGCAAACAAAATGAATTTGAAGGTGTAGAAGGAAGGAAAAAAAAGAGAGAGGAAAACCTCATCTTTACAGGTTCCTCGTATTATTAGGTTACAAGTTTTTTGGGGGGGGTCCATGATCTGATGTTGGTTCTCCAGTGACTAACTTTACAGTAATAATCTCTCATACAGTATGCTGGGCCCTGGCATGAAAGATGCTGTGTCATTGCGCATCAGAGTGATGGTCAACTCTGGATACGCGGTCATGTAGAATTGATGTGTGTGTCCCTGAGACTGTCTGGAACTGCATCCCCCATAATTCAACAGTGGCACAAACCCCAGTGGCCTGGACTCTTTCAAAGTCACAGAGTGAAGTCCATTGCACTGCTTGAGAACGCTTAACTTTCGAAACAATTCTTGGATATATCAAACCTTGTGTGGTTTTGAATGAGGTTGGAACATCTGTCGCCGTCTCTCATGGTCCTACACGTCCTTCTGTCTCCCTCAGAGGACAAGGGTACGAAGCTGCGGATTTCTGACCAGATAGAGATGGCCGCCCAGGTGGCTGCTGGGATGGCCTACCTGGAGCTGCAGAACTACATCCACAGAGACCTGGCGGCCAGGAACGTCCTTGTGGGGGAAAACAACATCTGCAAGGTGGCAGACTTCGGCCTTGCCAGAGTCTTCATGGTGGGTCTCACTCGATCCGTAACAGTGAAACGGTGTACCACAGGATTTTAATTGAATATCGATATCATTTCTGGATCACATAACGTTAGTTTTTGTTGTTGTTCTCTGCCCATTAGGACCAGAGTGACGAGAATGTGTATGAAGCCAGTGAGGGCACCAAGTTCCCTGTGAAGTGGACCGCCCCAGAAGCCATCCATGGAAACAAGTTCACTATCAAGTCGGATATCTGGTCCTTCGGCATCTTGCTGTATGAGATAATGACCTTTGGACAGATGCCTTACCCAAGTAAGACTTTTACACTGGTGTATATATATATATATATATACACAATATGTTTGTCATGCTGCAAAGTGTATGAGTATGAGTCATCATACTCCCCTAACTCTAACCCCACACCTAACCCACACCCTAACCCTAACCCCACACCTAACCCTAACCCCACACCTAACCCACACCCTAACTCTAACCCCACACCTAACCCACACCCTAACCCTAACCCCACACCTAACCGGCTTGGATGAGTGTTTTACATGTCTCTCTCATTGTTTCTGTCCTGCAGCCATGACCAACTATCAGGTGGTGCAGAGGCTTCCCACAGGGTACAGGATGTCTTGCCCACCGCACTGTCCCAAGGTGATGTACGAGATCATGGTGGACTGCTGGAAGGAGAATGAAATGGACCGGCCCACCTTTGAGACCCTCCAGTGGAAGCTGGAAGACTTCTTTGACCTGGACGTGAGTTCCTATGACGATGCCAACCGTTACTAGGACAACACAGTAGGCCATGATGCTCTGTCCTTGCCTGTAAATGTTCAAGCTCAAGATGTGGAGTTATTCCAACAATGACAAAGTTTTACATTTATAGTTGTTTGTACACAGCATATAAGGGCATTAATTTGTGTGTCATTGAATGTTTTGAGGGTCTATTTATAAGAATTCTAGCAGGTGAGCAAACACACTTTTCTAGGGAGTTGTTGTCCAAGAAATGGAAAATGATTTGTTTCAAAATTCAGGTGTAAACAAACCCTCTAGATTGAGCAGAGCATATCAAGATGACTAGTATATACAGAAACCACTGTTATACAATCATCTAAAGACTGTATGGAGAAACTGGGGAACTTTTCCGACCAGTGTAAGTAGTTTCTGACACTCCCTAGTCCTGCTTTGTTAGTCAACTAAATGCACTTTGTAAAGGGGGTGATGCTGGGCAACAGCTGAAACCTGTCTGCTTCTGGCACATCCCACTTAACAGCCGCTCTCAGATAAGCTGTGAAACAAACCCTCCAGTCGATGAACCGGTTTGGTGACACAACATAGCAGACATACTTCCACAGAGTGTGTACTCACAGCCACTTGTGAGCATGAGCCAAGTTGTGTTCATATGGAAGCTCTATAAGTTAGTTTTGTTCATGTCCCAAGTGTCACACACCCCGACCAATACAACACGTGGGTTAGATATGTTAGTAGATGTGTTGACCGCGACACCAGTCGGTGACACTTTTCTGGTGATCAGATCTTGTTGTGCCCTAACCTCTGTGGTACACGTCTCAGCAGTTACGCGGTTCTGACGTCATGGAAGTAAAGAACAAGACAGACAGTATGTCTGCCCGTCACACTAGTCTGTTCCTTTACCCTGATTGAATGTTGGACGGCAGTTATAGAATGTTGGACGGCAGTTATAGAATGTTGGACGGCAGTTATAGAATGTTGGAATGTGATGTCTTCCTTCCTTTCTGTATAATGAGGCTCATGCCAGTCCTCTGACTGATGAGACACTTCTCACTGGACTGGCAAGAGCACAATTTTAGTTAAGCGTGGGGTGAAGATGAAGACAATGTTAATGACGATGAGGACGATATGGGCTTATCATTCTGTGTTTTCCAATGTTAAAGTGTCTGTAAATTTTTCTACAGGAAGTGTTAAATTGATTACATTATCCACATGAGTGTGAGATTGTTTTCTTTAATGCATACAAATGATTCAAAAACTATTTTCGTTATTTTCTTTGTTGGACACTAATTTTAATTATTGATGTATTACGAGCCTTGCTGCATAAGTGTCTTTACTGGGATTGCCAATGCCAAATGCTACCTTAAACCTTTTTACAGTTAAATAATGTTATAATTTGTCATCATAATAACAGACCTAGATTGGTCAATGTGGCCAATTTATTGTGACGTTTTCTCTATGCCAATAAAGTACATCGCCACATGGTGGTGCTCACGTTCTCCCTGTGTTTGAGCGTTCAATCATTTCACTTGCCGTCTTGAGCTGAAACCCAACTGAACATAACAAATCCAGACACCACGAACCATCGGAAAAGGAAAACAAATACTCTCATAATTCTCTACATATCCTAAAAAATATTTTTCCAGATTAACTGGGATATGAATTCCTTTGTGCAGAAATATCAACTGATGTTTTCCTTTTTTGAAACCATTCTCCTCTGTAACTGATGTTTTCCTTTTTTCAAACCATTCTCCTCTGTGAGCTGTGTATAATATAGCTGGCTGGAGGTTCACATAGACTGCTTTGATGACCCCTGTGACCTTCTCATGAACATCTTGTGCCATCTTGGCGTTCATCTAATCTTTCGCAGAATACCAACATAAGGTTACTAGAATTACTTGGAATGACGAGTATCTGGCTGATCACAGATAACTATACAAATAATGCGAATAACCAGCCAGTGTAGCTTTTTAGCTAGAAGTCAGGACCATAGAAAATGTAGAAGATGGAAGTTTCACTCTGCACATTTTGTTTGCCCTGACATGTCATGCTCTGAGAACATGGGCAGGGATCAAGCACACTTCGTATCTGGTGTGACATGGCTGTCTGGGAGGACAAGGCTGTGACTGGATGAAAACCTGCCCTTCACCTCTTTTCTCCAACTCACTGCAACACATTCCGGTGAGGCACAACTGCAATCCGCTTCAAATGGCACCCTAGATCCTCTTCATGCTGTGTGTCTGTACATTTAGTCATTTAGCAGATATTATCTTATCCAGAGCGACTTACAGTAAGTACAGGGACATTCCCCCCGAGGCAAGTAGGGTGAAGTGCCTTGCCCAAGGACACAACGTCATTTGACACGGCCGGGAATCGAACCAGCGACCTTCTGGTTACTAGCCCGACTCCCTCACCGCTCAGCCACCTGACGAAGGCCTTTCAGTGATGCATACTGTATACCAGGCTAATGGATCTACCTCTGTACCTCTCCACTTGGTTAGAATAAAATTGGTATTGAATAAGAATGAACTGTGCTGTAGTTCAGAACCATGTTGTTTGGAAAATAACGGCTATGTCGTTGTAAGTATAGCTTAAAAATGTGATCTAAAGTAAAGTAGGCAATGATTTGAAACATTGTTATGATGAGCTAGATCTGAGGAAAAAAACTATTCCAAATGCGATCTAAATGGTTAGGATCATTTGGCTATGTTGTTAAAGAGTATAAGTAGCCACATGGCATAATCAATCTTCCTATATAAGAATCTGAAAAAGCCCAGGGTTGGAGATCCACCATGGAAACTATCTGTCTGTTCTTGTTAAAAACCGTATTTCTCCACGTTTAACACTTTATAGTAACAGCCTATGTTTCCCTGTACATCCCTGTAGATTCAAAGGAGATTTGACTGTGGTTATAAATTACAAGCAGACAAGGGTTGATTGCCCCTCAACAGGAAAACAAGTGGATGAGACAGGTTTAGGGAGAATTATTCAAATGAATTGTTCTTGTTTGTAGACAGAGGCCGGGTGGGAGGAAGTGATGCAGAGAAAGGGATTGATAATTATTTTTCCAGCCAACATATTTATGTGTACGGAGTTAATTCCTTCATCCATAGAGGCAAGCTGAGAGTTTTTCACCGTGTCCTCCTCTCTCTCTGCAGGCCTTGATGATTGACTGTGACAGAATCTCAGTATGGGAAGAGGAACAGAACGCATTTATAGCACAGCTCAAAACAGAGTTTAATTCAGCTCTGTGACTTACATGTCTTGCGTCAGCGGTATGAGTCCCTCATATAAAAAAAATCTATTTGAGGGACAATAAAACTGTATTGAAGTAAAAATCCCCTTTCATGGTTTAAATATTGAAAAAATCTTATCATCACCATAAATCTTTGATTTTGTGCTTGGTTTTGAAAGAACATAAAAGTAAATTGGTGACAAGTTGTAACAGAATGAGTAGTTTCTCCTAGATAGAACTGAATGTACAGTTTACAAAGTAATTGTCCTTCAGTCTGTGGATTTGACATCATTTAAATATGTAGCGTAACTCATGACGAACACCATGGTAACGTCTTCATCGGGGAGAGCTTCAACCTGGGTTTTTGTATGATTGGTTTGTCTTCTGCAGGCACTGAGTGTTTTTCTCTATCACGTTTGGTGTGTTTTTTCTTTCACAAAATCAACCAGTCATTTAAAGTTTTATCTGGAAATGTCACTCTATGTCTGAGGCACAAGCCCAGAGAAGAAAGACAATCAGGCTCTCTCTGTCACCATTCAAAGGCTGGCCTTTGCTTATCATAGAGAAAAGGCACATGAAGGCTTTTACTGAAGTTCTCTAACGTGCTGGCCAAAGTGGAATTTCTGTATTTCGGAATGAAAGCACTGGAAATGCACTACCCTTTTGTAATATAATAAGCTTCCTCAGTGTGTCACCCCAAATGTCTAATTTCTAAATGTTCGGTGGCTATACGGCTCTCTAGGCTTTTCCTAAGCCAACTCCCGTAGCTGAGAAAATGGTGCCAATTAAATGTGTTTGTATTGGTCAAATCGTCCTGTTCGGATGGCATTCAGACATGCGCGTGCATTCTCCCTTCCTCTCACAACAAATATTTGTTTATCCCAACCTTGATGAAATCAGAGGTTCTGTTGACATAAATCTAGAGATGGAGGGAGAACATTATTAACCAGTCATGTTTGTCTCCAGCTTTACAACCAAGAGTACGTACCAATACTCTCAGCCCTGCACACAGTTGGTACCCTGCCTGTGAAAGTGGTGGTCAATATCTAATCCTGTAGAGTTCTTTACACTGGTTTTATTTGATCAAGTCATCTGGGACTCCAAGCAACACACCAGCGACTAGCTCTTAAGAGGCTTGAATGGAGTAAAAGGAAACCAAGAACACATATCCTCCAACAATTGAATTGAAAACTGCATCAACTTTATTAGGAAGTATAGATACATCAGTTGCAGCTTCAAATCTGAGTACCAGTGGAACAGTGGAATCCTCACACACATAACTCACTACTCAATCAGTGGGCCTCATCCATTTACAGGTAACCTGTGAATGTGCGACGATCCCTGTTGAGTCCAATTCATGAACGTCCTGTCTGTTTAGGGTTCTGAAGCGGAGGCTGAGTGTAATTATGTTAGTGGCGTGGGGGTCAGGGCGGGTTCAGAAGGGCAGCCTGGGTGGGGACAGAGTCTGTCTGCGTGGGCATCGTGATGGATGGACTCCTCCTCGCCTGGTCACATTGATCCTGCAGGCCCTAATGGCCTGGAGAGAGGACCAGGCTGGGAGAGTCTTCCCAGAGACGGATGGCTCTCCTCCATAGGCCCAGGTCCCACCATCACATCTTCATCAAGCATCGATTGGATTCCAGCGAGGATAAATGCCTCACGGTGGCAGTGGCCGTTGGATGAGTTTCGGACGGCAAGCCGACCATGTGCTGGCTTTCATTAGCACAACCACAGTGGTCCTGAGCCCCTATTAGGGACTCTTATTTAATTGTCTGTCCTTGTTGTGGGTCCAGAGCGGACTAGACTAGACAGGTGCTGCCTTTTCTTAAAGGTTACCACCAGTAGAATATTACAGCCTGTGGTAGGCTAGGTTAGGCATGCTGGGTTGGGCTGGTTTAGGCATGCTGGGCTGGGCTGGATGCCCCACTGATGTGATCTAGTCTGCTGAGGTGAGTGGTTGCTAGGGAAAGTGACAGCTATCTCCCATAATGCTGCCATGACTGTAATATGAGCGTCTGGAATGGCAACAAATGTGCACTCCAAAAACAGGCAATTTAATCAAAAGGTGCAAATGAAGACTGAGTCACTGGTGTGCGTCTGTGTCATGCAGCTGGAGGATTTGTTTACACAGTCTGCTTTCTGGATGGTGTATGTGAAGGATGGACATAATCTCTTTTAGTCCTTGACTGACAACATTTTCAGTACCAAACTCAGCACCTTAGGTTGAGTCAGTGATATGCAACATAACTCAACATAATTAAATCTCCTGTTTTGTGGTAGTGTAACATTTCTGCTTATGTCAACCAATAACTTGTCTTGAGATGTTTCTCTTAATCCATTAGGACCAAGGTCTAATCTGAGTTTTAATACTCCTGACCTCTCCCAGGATCTCTGTCTCTGTTTAAACATTCAGACCACCCGCTCCATTCACCCACACCCTCAGTTAAAGATCAAAAATCTCTGCATGTTAATTGGAATTGCATTAGCCCATTTATCAGCACATGTCATTAAATTTTCATCTGTGATTTAAAACGGAACACTGTGTCGAAGAAGAATGTCTCCGGGTGAGGGGGTGAGGGGGTGAGGGGGAGAGGGCGAGAGGCACCAGGGGAGGAGCTTTGTGTCGTCAGTCCAGACCGAGCGACAGCTCCAGCACCCTGCTCCTGCGGGGGTTGTGTCAAGCTGGTGCCCTCTGTGTGTGACGAGTGCCACCTGCTCCAGCCACAGGACAGCAGCAGACCCCTACATTTACATTTACATTTACATTTAGTCATTTAGCAGACGCTCTTATCCAGAGCGACTTACAGTAAGTACAGGGACATTCCCCCTGAGGCAAGTAGGGTGAAGTGCCTTGCCCAAGGACACAACGTCAGTTGGCATGACCGGGAATCGAACTGGCAACCTTCAGATTACTAGCCCGATTCCCTCACCGCTCAGCCACCTGACTCCCTGGGCCACCAAAGGGTACTTTACACCTGACCCCTACAGACCCCCTGGTATAGGGCCGTGGCTCTATAACCCTCCTGTGTGCAGGAGAGCTGTCCTTGACACTTTCCTCTCTCTCTGGTCGTACTTCTTCATCCCCAGATACGGGACATGGCCTGGATGCAATTTAATCTTTTTTATCATTTTCATATATATATATATATGTTAGAATAATCTGAACGTGTGATGTGCTACTTGTGTCAAGGCTTTGTTCTCATGCAGAGTGATGGCAGCAAAGGGTGCAAAATTACCCGGAATCCCACTGTGTCACCATATGAACTACGGAGGAGCAATCTGCTGCTAACTGGATGAGATCAAAGACAGAAGTTGAGACTTTTAGAAAGAGTTATTTTAGTATATAGAGACAAAAAATACTCCCAAGGTTTACCATGCTAATAGCCACACTTTTCTGTCAACAACTTATAATGACTCCGTTTAATTTTGTATACATCATCTACATCTTAGGTTTGGACACTGCCGCTGTCAGATATGAGCGATGAGTACCTCACAGGGCCTTGCAAGTCCAATCTGGAATTTTCTCTGAAGAGTGATGTAGGCTTCCCAATACTAGCATGTCTTTGAAACAGTTTGACTTTATAAAGCGGCAATCAACTTCCACCCACTTGAAAAATAAACTTAACGACAGATGTTGATCAACAGAAAGTGTTTTCTTTCATAATTAGACCCCTGAACAAAAGCCAGAAATGTCCCACCCCTGGACAATAAGGTATTTTTCTTGCCAAGCACTCTCTGACATTGACACAGATGTCCAAGTCTATCAAATGGTGTTCAAGGACTGCCATGATCATTGACGAAGCTGGCCAAGAAAGCACTCGGATATTCTAATCTGTGAGAGCCTGTTCTCACTTTGGATAAAAGGAGACTGCCCTTCCTCTTGGATGTCCTCTCATTTTTCATTTGCTAGAATGAGCTGGACACCGAACAGTCTGTGGTTGAGGAGCAGATGCCTGTCTTCAGACTTCTTCAAAGACCTCTGGTTTTAGGTCTGTTGATGCTCAATATATTTCTCTGAAGGTGCAAATGACAGCTTAGACCTGCTACGTGTGTGTGTGTGTGTGTGTGTGTGTGTGTGTGTGTGTGTGTGTGTGTGTGTGTGTGTGTGTGTGCGTGCGTGCGTGCGTGTGTTTGTGTGTTTGTGTGTTTGATTTACAAGCAAAGAGTAGAAAGGGAAATTGGTGCTTAAACTAAAGGATATAAATAGGAGTCTGTGAGGCCAAAATCAAAGGATATTGATGAAAGCAATCTCTGCTGGATGTTTTCCTTCAACCTGTACATAATTGGACAAGCAGGGCAACTGATGAAGGCTGATTTGTCACTTAGCTTGTTTGAGCCCTAAGTTGCCAGAGCCTGGGTTTTATCCTCAAACAGCCATGACTGGATCTTAACAAAGGGTACTTTACAGGAAACCCAGATCTCAAGATACAATTCAAGCTTTAAAGAAAACCTGTTTGTAACACTCCAAAACAAGGTGGACTTACTGATCACATTGGAGGCTTTGAGACCCCCTGCCCCCATCTCTGATATGCTAAAGCCTTGAGCTGTTGGAAGATAATTTTCTTGATGTTTCTGACACATTTTATATCTGACATTGTATTCATTTAGGAGACACAATCCCAGCATATTTGATTTCATTATATGAATACGCTGTCCTGTTTACCCCTTTCCTATCAGATCAAGGGGCATAGTTTTGGTTGTATGGCTGATAATAAAATAAACATCAGGAAATGTCTTCTATGTACAAGCACGGAATTCAATACAAAATTGCCTTTATCTCACTTGTCAGCATACTTCTATTTCAGCATTGTTGCTTGAAGTGTGCAGTCTTCGACGGAGCCTCTTCGGAGGCACGGCACAAGAAAATTCTTCGCAACCTGTCCCAGGACATTCTGATGCTATCAATCCTTCTTTTCCTCATTCCACTTCATTGTCTCTTTATTTCTGCACTTTCCTGCATGGGGAGGCTTGATTGATTTAGCATTACAGGCCTGGAGACAGGGAAGTTGGGGAGCTAGGCAAAGTGTTTGGGAGCATCGCATAAAGTCTGACACAGACAAATTACTCTCCTTCCTCAGATGAATCATTTGAGGTTTTCTAAAATTGCGCTCGTTCCCCCTCAGACAAGTGGCCCCGTCATGCTTCCTCAGCGACCTGATAATGTGGTGACACACATCTGTTTTCTTTTGGCCCACATTACTTAGCCTAGGCAGCTGCAGGAGAGGATATCCTAACCTCCTGGAAAAGGAGGGACATTTCAAAGTGACTGCAATGAGTGTGTCAGTGTGTGTAAGAGGAGCACAGCAAAACTGATGAGCGGTTAGGGAATCGGGCTAGTAATCTGAAGGTTGCCAGTTCGATTCCCGGCCGTGCAAATTGACGTTGTGTCCTTGGGCAAGGCACTTCACCCTACTTGCCTCGGGGGGAATGTCCCTGTACTTACTGTAAGTCGCTCTGGATAAGAGCGTCTGCTAAATGACTAAATGTAATGTAAATGTAAGGACAACACTGTGTCTGGAAAACAGTTCCTTGACCCAATCCATATTTTAGCTGTCTGTCACACTGTGTATGTATGTGCTTGTACGTCAGAGAGAGAGAGAGAAAAGAGGGTGATCTTTTTTGTAGACATAGACCAATCTAACCTCCCCCTAAAGAAATATGTATTTATCTTCTAATCCTAACTTCAATTTGTAAATCTTAAACTTTTCATAACGAATCATCACACAACGATTAAACCGACAAGTGCACAGTGAATCGTCTTGACACTCACAGGGTAGTTTAACTTGTTATAGAAACAGCACTGTGGCTCTGATTCACCCTGTGTGCAGATTAGTCACTGGGAAGAGAGAGGAGTCAGAGGCAAACTGCTGGACAGGGACTTGGGGGCAATTAGCAGAACTGACACCATTTTGTATGCTGAGTCTGCGATGAGTTTGTACAGAGAAACCCCGCAGGCAGAATGAGCCCCTCTCCTACTAATCCACAGCAAGATTTCCATTTTTAATGAAGTTCGTTTATTTTGGGGCTTGAGACTGCTTAAACATTTCAACATTTCTACCCCCGTTGCGGAAAGATTAGCTACATTCCACATAAAAGGTGGAGAGTGGAGTGAAGGCTTACTGCAAACACAAGGCACTGGGAATCTTCACAGACACTCCTTAGAAGAG
This sequence comes from Thaleichthys pacificus, assembly GCA_023658055.1. Lineage (NCBI taxonomy): Eukaryota > Metazoa > Chordata > Actinopteri > Osmeriformes > Osmeridae > Thaleichthys > Thaleichthys pacificus. The sequence continues at coordinate 17,108,810 of CM042869.1, read as the reverse complement.
CCGTGGTACGTTAAGACTTTGGTTCATACGCAGTCAGCAGGATTCTCCAAGCTTCCGTGATTGTAATGAAGACATCCGACAGCTGTAAGTACCAGTGGCAGTGTTACAGAGTCCCCCTTCACAGCATCATTCTGCTCTATTTTACGAAAACAAGAAACGCATGCAAAGCAAACAAAGTCTTTCGCTAGCGCCTTGTCCAATTTCCCATCCACACACAGACACTAACAGGAAGCAAGCTGCTATAAATCTCGTAAAGACTTCAAGTGGACTGTTCAGAAGTCCCGAGTGCATTTCTAAACCATGGTCCCCTACGAGCAGCAGGCTAATCTACTGGTCGTCTGATTGGGACCGTGGGGCTCCATGCAGCAGTATCAGTGTGTGACAGCACAACGTACATTAGGGGGGGTCACTGGAAGCAAATAATACATCCGTGCAGTTAGGAGGAGATAGAGAGGATCAATGGAAGGGAGGAGGAGGAGTAGAGAGAAAGACAGAGGGGGGGTACACAAAAGAAAAGAGAGAAGACATGTGAGGGTGAGGAGAGGAGGAGAAGAGAGGAGATGAGGAGAAGAGAGGAGATCAAAATAGAGGACATAGCTTTTCCTCCCTCTACAGGAATTAGTGGTGGTGGGTGGGCTGAGGAAGAGGCTGGGCGCTGGGCAAATATGCCTACTGGCTGGGCATGGAGGAAGGGGCTGAGGGGGGTGGGGGGCACCATCTGTGGTGTGGAGAGGCAGGCTGTGGCCCATCCCCTGGACACAGAGGCCAATCATAACATGAACCGCTTCCTCCTCGCCCCTCTCCCCCTCGACACTTTAGACAAACTATTGGCTGAATGGAAAAAAAACAAAACATCAGGGAAGCTGGATGTTTTGGGCTGAAGTCCGAAACAACAGTATCAATAAGAGCATGGACATGTTTTCTTCCCCCCAACATAGATTTGTCACTGGCTTGTCATGTTGCTGGGGGTTCCAGTTTGAGTCCCCTTATCATATCTCCTCACTTACTCTGATTAATTTATTTTCAAATATGACATGGATTAGTGTACAGGCAATAACTTATGTTGTCACAGCTCTGAGCCTGCCTACCTTTCCTCAGTTTTTCAAGGTTCATCAAGTCTGCTCAAGATGCTACATCTACAGATACTGTATATCACAATGGTGTATCAATCACCAGAATGTGCTTTTAAGTCAATCAATATTATTCATGAACCTGTGGTAAATAACCGCGATTAATTCGAGCGGAGGTGAAGCATTGGCTTCTGCGAGATAAGGCTCTACTGATGAAGCGTTGGCTGTCTCTTGCGCTACCACTGGTAGATAGTTAACTGAGCTGTTTCGCTTCCTTTTGACATGTGAAGCTCAACTTTGTCCGCCTATAGCTGTATCTTAGCCGTAGCTGCAGTGTTGTCAGTCACTAATGAGCTTAAAACTAATTGAGCTTGATTGGGCGGGCCCTTTGCCACATCATTAGAGTGATAGATCGAATTGGCAGATCAGACGAGAAAAGGCGGGAAGCACTTAAGTCATAAAGCAAGGTCGTTTTCACCACGTGACTGACTCATTTACAGTGTTTGTTTCCAGTTGCCTTAGTGTAGCGTGCGGAATGTCAATTTTGAAAACACAAGGCAGATATTTCACTTCCAGGGGTGACCAATGACCATACACTTGACAGCCGCATTGTAAATAGAAATTGAAAACAAGAGGATCCATGAATCAATATGTATTCACGCTGTGTGTGGATCCAGAGATCGGAGGAAGATTGCGTCAGTGCAGAGCAGGTTATAACAAAGTTGGCTGCTCCGAAAGATTCTCGTTGCAACAAATGTAAATCGAAAGTAGGCGGATAGTTCAATTTGAGCATGTAATGCACACTTAAAGTACATTTAAAACGACCTTAGAACCTCTGATGAAGCTGTGCATGCTAATATGGTTATGATTTTCCCGAAGCTCAAGGAGCTAGTTTATTATCCACTTAAGGATCTCAAGAAAGGATTAGCTTGCACAAACAATCAGAAGATGCCAGGTAAGATTACATAAAACTGTTTCAGCGTCCCAACTTCATGATCGGTGATAAAGGCGAGAGAGATTGACTCACTTTAATATTCAGCATAATGCTAGTCTTCTCTCGATTACGTCAAACGGCTATGGCCCAGTGCCCGTCTTTCCTCCAATTAAAGGTAAGGCATTAGACAGGCCTCGCTCAGAGAATAGAAGCACCATAACTGGTGTTTATGATGCAAAGGGAGTGGAGGGGGCTCCGTGTTGATGCAGTTTTTGCAATAAGATTTTGGGGAGCTGGAGATTACACTGATCTAATTAATTACCATCATAAAAACGCCGAACATCGTTAAAGTGTAATTCCATTAGAGTTCCTCATTCCACCAATGTTAATTAGCAGACTAAAGCGAGAAATGTGAAGCATTGAGGGACTACACTGACACACACACACACACAAATGAGTCTGGAATGTAGAATTAAAATCAGGTTAAAGTCCCACTGCCATGACAGAAAGAGGAAAGCAAGGAAGAGGGGGGGGGGGGGGGGGGGGGGACAGGGACAGCAGAAGAAAGTGTTACATAAATTCACTCGAGCTAAAACACAGTTTAAAAGCTTCTATACAGAACTATTTGTGACTCCTCTGCATGTGACTGTTGCATACTGTACCAACACTCCGGTATACTGTAAATTATTCAGCCTAAAAAGCCATCTCAGACTATACGCAGACACCACTCTCAGGCTGCACAATCCCAAACTACTTCTGCACCTTGGGAACACTTTGGAGTTGGTATTTGAGCAACAGCCAGCAGGAATTTGCTGTTGTCGCCATCTTTGGAAACTCATTACAAGCAATAACTTTGGGATTCATTCCCAGTGGCCATGACAACACCTGAACCTAAGCCTTTCACCCGCATAATCAGATAAAATACCATCATTAATCAACTCCCATCTGCAGCTTTAGAACGGAAGATAACCATAACAAGATCATCAACCATAATATTTACGTATGAGGGAGAAATATTCATCAGAAAACAGTGCCTATATTCTGAATATTGTGTTGGTTGTTATGTCTCCATTTGAGACATGCTATGTCTGGCAATATAGTCAAGACCTTCAAATGAAAGCCAACGTGTTCGTAACACAATGTCTCCTCGTACAGGCGATGCACTTGAAACTTGTCTGTGAGAACGTACAAATCGTTTGAGTTCATTCTCAGGAATTGTGTGGCGCACTCCAACCAGAAGAGGTCTGTGGGCTTAATTGACAACTCCTTAGGAGCGCCTGTGTTGAGTGGCCTTGATGGAGAGGGTGTAATCAGGGTCCTTGTCTCTCCGATAAGGGAAGGCAGCCCTGAAGCATGACACACTCCACACCCTCACATTTGCTTCTGCTGTGGCCTTCAGGTTGAAGAGGAACTTCAGAGGCTTGGAGAGCCTACTTCGACACCCAGCCATAACCTAAACACCCAAAGGTCATTATGTCAGAGAGGGAAATGCTGGAGTATCAGAATGAAGTGATCTGCCAGTGATGGTTCTTGCCTGGGTCAACAAGTACTATTCCCAACTAGGCACTAGTCCACCTGAGGGATTCAGAAAGGTCGCCGAAAGACAGTAAACAATATTGCTTTGTATCGTAGACCTCTATCTCATCAGACTTTATCACTTTCTCCGTCTAGTTGACCTTTGGAGGAGTCTCCAAAACTATTTCTTTTAACAGATTTTGCATTGAGTCCTGTTGGATCCCTGAAGACAGACGAGGCTGTTTCTGAATGATTAATGCAGGGTCTTTGTTCTGCTTGAAGAAGCTTTTCTTACAAGCCCTATTCAGCCAGAGATCATGGGAGGGGAGATCACTGACAATACCTCAGGAATAAATAAAAGCTTCAGGCTCCTCAGTCATATCTCAGAGCCTATTCACTTGGAGAAAAAAAAGTATTTCATTACGCACAGACAGAAGCACAACAAAGTACTTTTATTTTTCTGATTCTAATATGTTGAGGTTCTTTCGTGCTCTCTCTTGCTCTGCCATTTTCAATTGTGTTAAAATCTTTAGTTAACTTAATATAGGCAATGGCCTAATATATAGGCAAAGGCAGATACAGTTTATGTTTTAGCAAAATACATTTGTGATCTAGAAAATGAAGAAAGTATTGGGAGTATATTCAGAGACAGCAAAAATGTCATACAGATATAAAAGGATTTCAAGGTGAGATTTTAGTCTTATTATTTGACACCACTTTGCAGTGCACAGTTACAGTTTAGTACAGTTCGCATCCAATCTAAGTGATGAGAAGTCGGCAAGAAGTCAAGTGTTGATTGGCTGTGAAATTAGATTGCTCAAGTGGCACCATTCGTAGGTGCTACTGGCCTGGGATTCTGGGCACTGACTCCAGAGCAAGTGAGCGAGACAAGGACAGGGACAAAGACAGAGAAATAAACAGAGGAAGAGAGTTAAAGAAGACAGAAATAGGCCCGCAACGGACTCTGTTCTGTATCTTAGATGAACAGCAGGTGGCCAGGGAGACAATCTTGACTCACAGAGCACCAGGAAACAGCGATCTGTCCGAGGCAGTTATAGACAGCGTTTATTGAAGATCCCATTCTGCCCAAGGCGAGGCCCGACTCTGCTGGCCCTGGTTAGTAAGAGTGCTCTCTCATTAATGCTCAGGCTGAGGTGTGCAATATCGATGGCAGCAAAGCAGGACAGGCACGAGCAGGGGCAGGCTGTCCATGAATACCTCACCATGCGCCTGCCCTCTCGCTCGCACACTGATGGCCCATTTGGCACAGCCCTACAGAGTCTTAAGGTGTGCTGATTGCAGTCCTTTATAATCTCATGGAGAGGCTAAAGCAACTTTTTATGCGCTCCGAAAATTGCGTCAGACTGACTTCACTGGCATCAAGTCAATTTCACAAGACATCATAAAACTCAATTACCAGAGGAAGAAAACGTGTGTAATCATTTAGATTCATCATCCTTTTGGTGTCTCTTGTGAATGGGATGTTAAATTGTCAGTTGGATTTGGAAGTGCATTTACATGTTTTAGTCATAGATCTCCTTAAAATAAAAGGTCAGCACCTGTTAAGAGTTACAATGCTCTGTGGAGGAGTACAGTGTGTGAGCTTTATACAAATGAACCTCCTGACCATCCCATGATCAAAGCCCCTGTTCGTGTTTCATTCAATGATACATCAAAGTGATGTTTTGGGAGGGCTCAGAATATAAAGAAGAGAGAACACTGGGATGCTAGGGTTTTATAAGGACACGTTTCTGAAACTAGTTTCTTCTCCCGCTGGATACTCACAAGACCCCATGGCTCCCTCCCATGTCTCTGATAGGATGTGGTGAGTCTCGCTCAGTCAGACATTTTGGATGAAGGTGCCAAACAGCCACAGTGTGGTGATCTATTATTGTGTGTGTATGTGTTAGGAAGGGAGGTGTTTTGCAAAGTGTCTGGCTACAGGGAAGTGCTGTTCCTGCTGCTGTAGACTGGAGGCATGAATCCACCTGTTAATTGTAGGCTGAATAAGAAAAAGATCAAATGTGACAAAGCACTCCCCCACGCCTCTCTCTCTCTCTCTCGTTCTCCTCTCTTCTTAAATGACTCCTGGGCTTCTCTTTTATGTCCTGGATTCTGACAAGCAACAGTGTAATCGGCCATGCTTTCATAATGATGGGAATTCTGCCCGCACAGTTAAACTCCCTGCTCCGCCAGTTTCACTTGGACTACATGTGCAGGGAAGTTAAATATCAGAGATGCAGAGTGAAGAGTTCATCAGTGTGAACATGCAGTTAGACTGTCTGCCCACGAGTGTGGTTGTAAAGGTGTTCCTGCCCATGTGCACGTTCCCTAACACGTGGAAATGGAGAGGGAGTCTTTCCTTCTCTGCAGGAAAGACAGTTCACCTCTCAGCATTTCCAGGCACGTGACAAAAAATGAAAATAAAAAGGCAATTTGAATAATAGCCTGGACTTCTGAACTCGGAGACTGAAACGGAGGAGGGCTTTTTGACCTCCGCTGACGTTTTGCTCCCCCCACTTTGCAGGAGGTCAGAGACCCGTCCATCTTCCCCACACAACCCGCATCCGTCTCTGTCTGAGGGGGGGGGGGAAATGAATTCAGCTGATTTGCACAGAGACTCTCGTCCCACCGAGCGCAGACAGGGCTGCCTCTCGTCATCACAAGCTCTGGCAGGAGCAGCACGTCTCAGAGAAACCTCCCCCGCATTCCTCCGAGCCACGGGGACACGAGCCGCTCTGCCCCCGGAGCCTCCGAGGAGAGGGTCACAGCCTGCCATGCGTCCATCTCCCCCCCCCCCCCCCCGGGGTCCCCTTGGCCAACCTTGGAGGGGCCCAGCACCTGCCCTCCCACAGGACGGACAGGGATGGATAGACAGACACGTCGACAGACAGAGCCAGGGAGACAGAGGCACAGAGGGACCTGTCGCTACCTTATGCTAATGGAGTCAGTGTGACCAGGAGAGGGAGGGGAACCACGTCCCCCCCCCTCCACGCTCAACAGGGCTCAGGGGACGGCCAGCTGATTTCTCTCACTTCCATCCGCAGCCTTCATTTTCCACACTACTGGAAACAGGACACCGTCATCTGTTATTGAGTCCCTGGCCTGCCTCGCTCGGATCGGCTCTGCAGGCTGCTGCAGCCTTCCCTGTGTGCTGATATTGAACGCTGTGCTTCCAGCTATATGGCCTCAGCTTCGTTTCAGAGAGACCGTAAGTCATACCTAACGGTGTGCAATTACCAGCTGAAAGACATTCCTTTATATCCATAGCTGCACTTTGTTTGGATGGTGCAAATGAACTTGAACTCCTGCAAGGGTAGATTGAGAGTCATGGCCACATTCCTGACAACCTAACTTTAACTTGAAGAGGTGGTAATAACTGGGCAGGCGGGAACAATTTGACCTCAATAGCTTTTCCCCCAATAATTTATTTCTGCTCCAGGCATCGATTAAAGCCATTTAAGAGGATCGTTACTATTCAAACCTGGTGATGGAGCATTATAAAAAGAAACCTTGACAGACAGTTTGCAATTCAGTGGATGAATCAACATAATAAAAGAGCAAGACATCCATCATCGCTCCAATTACCTTTCAGGCAAAATTAGAACATGTCACAAAGAAGGTCAAGGTTGCTTTGGCATGTATGTCTGTCACCTGTAAATGACCAAGGAGACGGTTCCCTTTCCCAAATGTTCCGGTTCGTAGCGGCCGACTGTGTATGTCTTTTAGTGCCTGGTCATTCCACACACTCCCAGGTAATGCTAAAGAAACCCTCTCAGGAATCTCTGTGAAGACTGGATCAGAACACTGCTAAATCAGTACCTAAATTACTCTTATGTTGACAGGTCTTCAAATCTCAGAGGAAATAAATGTGACATGTTACCTATAGGGTGAGAATAATAATATACACGCTGGGTTCTTGGCCTTCAATGACTGTATTATGTGATAAAAAATAAACGTCACACAGAAGTTACAGGAGTGTTAAATCAGCGCTGAATATTTTGCTTCCGTGTGAAGCCTTCAAAATACATCCCTTTCAAAAGCCTCGCCAAGCGAGAGGGGTTTGTTCCTGCTCTTGTCACATGAAAGATAACGGTTTAGAGGGAAGCAAAGAGGTGAGTTTCTTGGTTTCCCTCCTCAACCTTGCTCCCTTGTAGAGACCACTGCCTCAGACACCACATACTTTTCCCTCCCTCTCTAATTACATTTTTCCCCATCTCTGGACAGTCACTGGAGTAAATCCCATTACCTTCACCCCTCTGCCAGCCCCTCCCATCTCCTGATTACCAACACCACCAATACTAGAACATACTTTATTATCCTTTAACTGAATACACAGCATATAAAATATGTAATGTGTATATATATATATATATTGTTTTATATCAAAATGCAAACTGCCACAGAGCAATTTACATCAAGTTAATTTACACGAACAATGTTTAATTGCTTCCTAATGCTAATTTTCCTAATAAAAATAAAGCCTTTAATAAGCTTTTGGCTCAATTTCCCCTTTTACTGGACTATTTCCTGCAGTATAAACGTCATTATTTCAATTATGAAATCAGTGCAGCCAGACAAATACTAGTCAGACAAATTCTCACTTTGAGAACCTCTCTGACTGGGGTAAGATGAGAACTTACATTTACATTTATGCATTTTTTTTATGCGCTTTGGATAAAAGCGTCTGCTAAATGCATAAATGTAACTTCTTGCAGAATAGGCAAATGGACTCTTATACTGATAATTGTATAAAACATAAACAGTCTTTGCCTCTGAACTGTATGATAGGTGTGCAGGCAGTCACACTGGCTAACAGGTGGGTTCACGGCACACAAGGCAGTTTACTGCCGATGGACAGACAGACAGTTTGTAAACTAAACTAACTACCTTCACTCTGATGAACATCATCCCAAGGTCTGATACAAAGGGGCAGATCACCAGACAAGAGCACACACACACTCACGCTCCCATACACACACATGCTCCATACACACTCACACACACACACAACCAAGAAGAATCCACACAAAAACTGTTCAGTTGGTAAACACCGTCTGAAAAGACTGAAAATATATTTTGAGGAATCTGGGTTGAGAACATGCTCAGAGCAACCCTGTGAAATTTCTCAACTGCCACACTCTGCATCTTTGTGTTGTTCCTGGAGATAAATAGAAAGCTTAGCAATGAGGACAATCAATGAGTTCTGTTGCTATTTTCACCATACAGAAAATTCCAGGTTTGCTCACATGAAAAAAGAACAGCCTTCTTCGGTATATAAATCAGGCCATTTCCAAGGGAAAACTACATTTCATTTTTATAAAAATAACCACGTTCCTCCAACAGTATCAAACAGACAAGACTCGATTTTCCTTCTTTCTGATCAATAAACCGACAAATGAATTAAACTATACTTAGGAGATAAAGATAAAACCATTAGGCTCAATGAAATTCCACCAAAAAAATTCATTGAGAATTCAATAAGTGTCCGTGCCTCAAAAAATATCAGGACAATATGTCTGACAGTCATCAGGCCTCAGACTGATGACTTTTTAAAGTGTTCCCAAAGAATGAGAGGGGGAGGCTGGGGGGTGCGAGGGGGGTGGGGGGGGGGGGTCTGTGATATGATAAAAGTGTGTCTGTGAGCTACCTCAGAGTGCCTTCTCATGTTCGACACCTTGAATTACCCCCCTCCTGGTCATTAGAGAAGGGACTAGAAGAATGTTTGAATTGGAAATCTATTAATCTGCTTCTCTTGTATTGATTAGTTGTGGCTGCACCTCTGAAGATTTTGGCCCCCACCTGGGAATAAGGTTAACGATCACTAGATCCAAACTTGTTAGGGCTCTGGGCTCTGAAGTGCTGGTAAATCCCTCTATCCAAGACATGCAGCAGGCTAGTTTATCTTTTGCCAGCCACAAGAATAAAGCAAATCTGCGTGTTATTCCTCTGCACTGATACATCACACAGCAGATGGTTTTGTGCTTTACAGTGTATTACAGTTTAGTGACTGACTACTGCAATACTGGGAACCATTTAACTTCATTCCTATGAGGGAAAGAGGGAGAGAGAGAGAGAAAGAGAGTAAAAGAAAGAGAGAGAGAGAGAGAGAGAAAGAGAGAGCGAGCGAGCGAGAGAGAGTGAGAGGGATAGAGAGAGAGAGAAAGCGAGCGAGCGAGAGAGAGAGAGAGAGAGAGAGAGAGAGAGAGAGAGAGAGAGAGAGAGAGAAGAGAGCGAGCGAGAGTGAGAGGGATAGAGAGAGAGAGAAAGCGAGCGAGCGAGAGAGAGAGAGAGAGACAAGAGAGAGAGAAAGCACACTCCAAGTAATGAGGCTTCAAACGGAGCTGCCTGGCCGTCTGTTCATCTCTTCCTCCATCACGTTCCCTCCTTTTTTATTTATTTCCCCCCTAATGTCTTTCCCTAATGACGGTGGCAGGATGGGCTTCTCTCCTGGGTCGGCCAGACAAATAGCGTCTTCTTCGCAACATACTGATAAACACATTGTGTAATTGTAGCACAGGATTTATGGGCCTGTTCTTGGGTTATTTAACCATTTCTTTTTCTTCTGGTCAAATTGAAATTGTGTTACACATTGATGTATGTGTGTTCCAGAGGTGCTGGTGCTGGTCCAGGGGCAAGGCTGGTTTGACTTTCTTATTTGTAAAGGACAAATGTTCTGAATGAATACATCAAACTACATCGATAAAGACGATCATGATTATTTCCTCACACACCCAAATATTGTCCGTTTGCCAAACACAGGTATGTTTCACTTCCAGCAGCAACTATTTGACGTGTTCTGATGTTAGTTTCCTGGTGTCTGGACAATCTAATCTGTCTCCACTTTAGACCAACATACTCACTCTATTGTACTTGCTTATTTCCTGGAATGACATTAAACCTCTATAGACCTACCATACCCTGAAGCTATGTAGTAATTGAACACCATTTTTATGGAATCAGGCTGTGGAGATGTGGCTCTAAGGCTTCTTTATGTCTGAGATGGGGACTTGGCTTGGCTATAGGAACAATAAAAAACTCAATATGCTTCCTTTGAATCCAGCCACATACTTGGTGATAACCTGTATCAGGAAATCGAAAATGTGAGATATAGACACTATTTTAACTCTGCTCCTTAGAGATTGAAACGTTGTTTAAATGGATTCGTAGGTTGTAAACCAAGTCAGTAGTATATACATTTGAGTTTGAGGGTTTGATCGAAGATTCCCCCTCCTAGTCTAATGTTTATTTTATGGCTGATATCTCATTTTCAAATGAGACAATAAGTACCATTATGCCCAACAAATGGTGATGTGTATCATTTACTCTACCACCCACTGGCCGGGATAATTAAACATCCACATGAATCACGTTTCATCACAATCTGGAGACACAGATCAACTCCACCATTAAACATTAACGTGGAAATGAGTGTGAAAACATTTCTCCCCAACTCGTTATCATATTTTGTTATTTGTTTCACGTGTACGTGAATTGTGGTCAAATGAGATACACAGAGTCATGTCTGCAGTACTGACCGCAGACACAGAGTCATGTCTGCAGTACTGACCGCAGACACAGAGTCATGTCTGCAGTCCTGAGCACAGACACAGAGTCATGTCTGCAGTCCTGAGCACAGACACACAGTCATGTCTGCAGTACTGACCGCAGACACAGAGTCATGTCTGCAGTACTGACCGCAGCAGACACAGAGTCATGTCTGCAGTACTGACCGCAGACACAGTCATGTCTGCAGTACTGACCGCAGCAGACACAGAGTCATGTCTGCAGTACTGACCGCAGACACAGTCATGTCTGCAGTACTGACCGCAGACACAGAGTCATGGCTGCAGACAAAGAGGTTCAGCCACACGGAGGAAGAGCAGACGTTCAGAGGCTGCAGGACATTTACCCTGCTGGTTAAGGCAGATGAAACCTAATTCACCCCGAGTGGGGTTCTGTGTGGGAGGACATCTTGCGGTGATGTGTTCCCCTGCTGTTGATGATAATGGTACGTCGGCCCCTTATTGGCCTGTCAGCCTTTACAGATGTGCTGCTCTCTCTCCTGTAGGTCACCCTCAGGCGGCTGCAGCTGTCTCTCTCCCTCCCACCAGCCTCTACCCCTCCCCACTAGCCTTCTCCCTCCCCCCAGCCTCTCTCCCTCCCCCCAGCCTCTCTCCCTCCCGCCAGCCTCTCTCCCTCCCTCCCTTGTCTTCTCTCTTTCTGCCTCTACTCCTCTCTACCTGCCCAGTCTCTCACAGCCTGTTTCCCTCTCTCTGTCTCCCTTGTCTGCTCGCCTCTATTTCTCTCCTTTCCTCCTCCTGCCCCTGCCTCCCTCTCTCTGCCTCCCCCAGCAGTGAGCCAAAGCCAACTACAGCCCTCCTGGTCAGTAGCCACCTGACATGAGCCCTGCTGCCCCAGGCAGGAGGGGGATGCTCATTTACAACTGTCCCATCCAGACCAGAGGGGAAGCTTTGCCACCACAAAGCGTCTGCTAATCAAAATCCCATTACTGGTTTTTCCTTTGATTTCCCTGAAGTCTGGCTCTCGCAGACTGGGGCATCCAGTGGCCAAGACTGATGGGGTGTGGCTGGGATGGGCTGGGGGCAGGTGATGAATCAGAGGGAAGTCAGAGGAGATCCGGTGAGAGCTGTAATTTTATTAACTGCATCCTGTGATGGATAATCTTCGACTCACCCCCCCCCCCCAAACTAAATGTCCACTGCATAAACAACTCCAAAAAAAACAGAAGGAGTGGGATGATGGTGTTGTTAATGTCATGCTTCACAATACCCTCTCTAATGAGCAAACAACCATGGAGTCATCCATTTTCTTGAGCTTGGCCTTGAATTCCAAGGGAGTGTGTTCCAGAATCAGAATTCTGATTCTGGAACACATCACAGACTGTGCTGCTGGTATTGTGAGGCAAAGCAAACAATGAACCTCGCTCCAACTCAATATAGTTCCCTGATAAGGCAAGGCAGAGCTAGAGTCAATGTTAAGGCAAGGCAGAGCTCGAGTGCCAATGTTTTTCTGTCATGAGCATTTTTTACTCCAGACATATCCTGTTCCTGCTCCTCCCTAAGGTGCACACTCACTATGTCACTGTGTGCTAAACTGTGATGCCTTTAGCATAGTGTGTTAGCACTCCATCCTGTCTGTTTCTCTTTCAGTGCCAGTAAGATTACTACCATAAGTATTATATGACAGAACAGAGCTGATGCATTGACTCTGGAGAACCCATTGTTTAAAATAAAAAAACGCGTCTATTTATATATATTTTTCATGAGTTGAAATATGTACGTGGGTTGTTCTGTGCCATGCTGAGATCCATCTTACTGACAGGTACAGATGTCGTCAACCGAAAGCTTCTGTCGTTGTGCCGCTGGGCTTCTGTATTATTGCAACGTCTGAGGAGAGTTTTACACAATCTCACGGGAACAGAAGAGCATATCAATGATTCTGAAATCAGTAACTCATAAAGTTACTGATTTCTTCCGCGTGTTGACGAGGGATTCAGTTATAACTAAAGAAGGCAACGGAGCCAAGCCCTTCATTCATCCCTTCAATAACAATATTGATCATTTGAATAATGCAACTGCCGTTACGCCGACAGTTTGGCAGAAGGAGCAGCCGAAGGGATGTGTCGGACTGATTACTGGAACAATCAGCTGAACGGAGGATGAACCTGTTTGCTGACTGTATCTTGAGACAACGGCTGTCAGTGTTGATACACATTTACAGAGGCCTACATTTCCATAAACCGCATGTGAATTAATGACAAGCATTGACAGCCATGCATAATGCATTAAGGTCCAGAGCAACTCTCTTAGCGTCACTGATTTGAGCAAGTAAACATTTAGTGTATCCACAGAGCTAGCTGTTCTAACAGCTCGTGGCTGCATTTGGCACACACTTTAACACTTAGACACATTTTTTACTGCTACTCAAGTCCATTTCTCTCATCGGGATATGCTGATGCCACCATTTGAGATATTGTAGATTTCCATTTTCATCTGTGGAACCTGCCTCTACATGGCCACCCTATCGACTTGACTGCTGTGTTAAAACTGTAGGTAGTTCGTCCCCAATGATCCCGCAGCAACGCGTTGTATATTTCCTAGCATTCAGCACCTTTACAGTACGGGGCCAGTAATGCACTTCAGAGTGGCAGAAACTTGCAAATGTTTCACCCTGAGCCTATGAATTACAGCAGAGAGGAATACAGTAAACCATCACTTTATCTCTCCCCCACTGGGGGTCAGAGGAGTCAGGGGGCTATCAGGCATGTCAGACGCTCCAGCCTTTAATCACAGAGGGGTACACTCTCAGTTTGTCTCCAGTCACCTAATCACTTACCTGGGATCAACCTCGCGGCCTGCCAGCCTCCTGTCCTTGGGTGCTGACTCAGCTAACAAATAGGTGTCTGAGAAGGAGCCTGTAAGATCCACGACTCAGCTGAGAGATGTGGCTCCATCGCTTCTCCAACAACCCAGACCTGGAGCCTGGATCTAGAACAGGAGTAGGCAACCCTGGTCCTCGAGAGCCGCTGTCCTGCATGTTTTAGATGTTTCCCTGCTCCAACACACCTGTTTCAAATGAATGGGTCGTTATCAAGCTCTGTAGAAGCCGGCTAATGACCATTCATTAGAATCAGGTGTTTTGGAACAGGGACACATCTAAAACATGTAGGACAGAGGCTATCGAAGACCAGGGTTGCCTACCCCCGGTCTAGAACCAGGAGGCAATGTCACAGATTATTTTCAAGTTCAGTGGCTGGTGATTATGGCTTAGAGAAGGTGGATTGAGTCTACCTGTCATGTATCTCTCATCACCACACACACACACGCACGCGCACACGCACACTCTCACACACACACACACACTCTCTAGCTCAACATGCAAATGTAAAGAGTCAGATGACTGCTTGACTCGCTCCACTTCCAAAATGAAATGAATTAGTGCTGATCCATCTCTTTTCAAGGGGACAGAAACACAGACAAGCAGCTTTTTAAGCTTCCTCAGCTTTGTAGCGTGCTATGATATATTAATCATGTTTTACAAAGGCCCCAAAAATAAATGAAATAAAGGTAGGGAATTAATAAATAAATGGTAGCTGCAGGGCAAGTCGTAAGGGTACCTATGCTGCCAACGTGCAGATATCACATCAGCGATATGCTGCACTTTTGATGTAATTGTTTTAAGGTGTTGCTTTTCACGCCTCATTTGTTGACTGAGTACAGGGTTCAGACGGCCTTGCAGTATTTTAATTGTACAGCACGAAGGCTGATGCCTGGGGCCCTCAGGCCCAGATAGATAGATTTCTCTCCGGGTTGGCAGCAGCTTTCTGAACAATGAGAAGCAAGAGTCTGGGGGGAGAGAGGAGATAACACTGTCACACTCTGTGAGGATCCCCATTAGGGCTGTTTCACCATGCAGGACTGCAGGAATCCCTGGGCGTTCGGACGCTGGTGGACGTGTTTCTGGATGAGCTTCTCCGTGAGCGGGAGGGGGAGAATTACAGGGGGGGTTTGGGGGGGTCTGACCCCCCTAATTAAGACTTGGACCCCACCCAAAAGAGGTAAAAACAACAGGTCGGGTTGGTCGATACACGCCCTGGAGAAGAAGTTGATCCCCCCTGATTTTCATTGTATAATTTGCAATCTGGCTCCAGGTGTGTCTGTCAGCAGCTGGGCTTCATAGAAAGCCATAACATCTTAGGACCTCTTCCCCCCCAACCAATCAGGCCGAACACAATGTCATCATGAGCTGGAGGCTGACGAACCAGGAAGTAGTATTTAACGTCATGTTATCACATCAGTGGAGCCGAAGCCAGAGCTGTCGGAGTTCTGTTTTTCCGTTGAGTGGAGCTCAAAGGAAGTTGGTTTCCGGCACCGGTTTGGACACTGTCTCCCCCGGACTACTCTAGCTTTATGAGGAAAGGGGGTGGGGGTTTGTTTTGATGTATTTGTTGAAAAGACTAGTGTGACATGTGAGCCAGTCCTCTGCAGACCAGAGAGCTGCTGTTCTCCTGTGGTGAGCCACTCCTTCAGCTAGTGGTTCGGTGAGGAGCACAGGTTGCGTTAAATCAAGCTCCAGGTCGATGCCAAACGACGTCTGTTTCGTGGAGCAGGGAGGGAGGGGGGAATGAGGATGGATAGCCCACCAGCACGAGGAAGTCCCTCTCTTAGCGCTGATGAAGGAGGAACCGAGAGGCATATTGGCAATCCAGATGCCCTCTCTGCAAGGACAACTGTGTAACACCTTGCAAATGTAAACAGAGTGGAGAAGGAGGAACAATGAAAGAAAAGGTCCACAAAGCAGTTGGACTTGTTTTTTTCATGAAGTGTGACAAACGGTGTATAATTAATGCACCCATACAACACATACAGCCACAAGCACAAATTGTTTTGTTTTTTTAAATCACCTAATTTCCAGAAAAGAAAACTAATATTTCTCGCATAATGTTTTCACTCTCTGGTGTTCTGTACTCAGTTTAGAGCAGTTCTTGTCATTCATGGGTGGTACTGAATATCAGATGTTTTTTCATTTTTTCCTCCCGCCAACATCTCTCTACTTGCGGGCAGGCAGATGGCAAATTGGGCCATGTTCACTCACAGCACTTAATCTGTTTTGGCAAGATTAGTTTCACTGCTATTTATGAAGGTACATCTCACTGCATTTGGCCTCAGCACCAGCTTTAACAAGTGAACTGACAAGTAGGCTTTGCTGTCATCGCCCTGCAACCCCGCTGCAACCACATGTGGATTATTACGACTTTCAAACTCCGAGACCAGGCTCACGCAAGTAACGCGAGTTCAGCTGCGCCGGATTCTTTAATGGCTCAACTATCTCTGATCTTCGATACTGTTTTTCTAAAAAATAGTTCGTTGTCTTCCTCCATATATTCAGCAGTACGGGGTGTAGAGACGTGATGGAGAAAAGGCTGGCTCTTGGGGGAGGAGGTCTGTGTTGATGTTGTGGTTGGTTGCATCTCTCCAGCTCTCTCCCCACAGGGCTGTATATTTAAAGGTCTGGGGAGCAGAGGCTGTGTGATCTCATTTCTGTGGAGGTGATTAAATGGACATGCATGGCCGGACGGGCAGAAGCCCATGGTCCACCTATGCCGGATTAGGACATGCTGAGCACTGCAAATATTTGAAATGTCAATCCATTTGATAATGCCACAAGGCCTCACAGACCAGAGTGAGCACAAAAGAGAACATGCGTTCCATGCCGCAGAATATTAACACCTTCTTTCCTCTCCCCCCCTGTTCTTTTTCTTCCCCTTTTCATGTCTCCCTTGCTTCAAGTTGCCATCTGTGACCATGAACTAATCTGACCAGAGAGGAACATCCCACATACATGCTTGTGCGCACGTAATCACTCTCTCTCTCTCTCTCTCAACCTTTCTCTGTCTCGCTTTCTCCCTCTCTACCTCTCTCTCTCTTTCTGTCCCCCTCTCTCTCTTTCTCCCTCTCTCTCTCTCTTTCTCTCCCTCTCTTTCTCACTTTCTCTCCCTCGCTCTTTCTCTCTCAACCTTTCTGTCTCACTTTCTCCCTCTCTCTACCTCTCTCTCTCTTTCTCCCTCTTTCTCTCCCTCGCTCTCTCTCTTTCTCCCCCTCTCTCTCTTTCTCCCTCTCTCTCTCTTTCTCACTTTCTCTCCCTCGCTCTTTCTCTTTCTCTCTCAACCTTTCTCTGTCTCACTTTCTCCCTCTCTCTACCTCTCTCTTTCTCTCCCTCTCTCTTTCTCCCTCTTTCTCTCCCTCGCTCTCTCTCTTTCTCTCCCTCTCCCTCGCTCTCTCTCTCTTACATGAGGCAAGAGTCTGGGGTTTAAGATGTCAAAGATGTATGCTCTGCATATTACAGTGCTTATGTGTTAACAGATGGACCTGAGTAGAGGAGGGCTTCCAGAGAACACATTGTCCCTCCACAAGATACTCATTTATATCCACATGAATGTGTGACCCAAGCCTCATCCAAACAGACCTGCTGCAGTCAGCCATGTAGGATGCGTTACACGTTAAGTCAGCATTGTCTGAATAATTCATCTGTTGTTGACGTGCACGTCACAGGATTATAAAAAAACCACTTGACCCCCACAAGTCACTTCACTGAAGACTTGGTGGTTTGAGAAAGACAAATATCTTATCATCATGGTATGACACACATCCTTTTCTTTTACACACAGGTTCCTCCTGTCATGGTTTTTTTTTCGTGAGATGGCAAACACGACAACAGTTCCATCACGGTTGCATATCTACAGTAAAATGATAAAACAGTGTTGAAAGGGCCTGATCTATGGGCTGGATAGGGACATGCTGACTGTAGCAGGCTGGAGACCATGCATCTGTGGTCTTGGTATGATTACATTCTTGGAAAGGAGAGTACCGTTTTTTTAAAGACAGCACAAATGTTAATGTACGCCACCTTGCATTCAAATGGAGGTCATCCATCACTTGGCACCAGCCTGAGAAGAGCAGAATTGTGAACTTGTGTTTTGAATTTTTATTTCTCTCATCCAATTCAGGGCCCAGCTGTGTGTGAATTACCTCCAGCAGAATATTGTTCCTTGTGCACCGAGACAAAGACACCGTAATGTACAAATGATCAGCTTCTGCACCACATTTTATCTGCTTAAAATAAATCTACGGGTCTGTAGAAGGCGTGGGCTTATGATGTACGACCATAGTGGGGTGGAGCGCCGTCACCTTCTGGTTCAACTTCATTTTTTACTCGCTACTGCACGTATAAATGTATGTTATATATATATATATTCTTTTTAAAGCACCATTATTATGTGAAATGGTCTGATGTTCATGTGGGGACTGATGAGGGGCTGTTTGTTTTACTGTCATCGGGTAATTAATATATCATGTTTCGAAAAAATATCTGGTCCATACAGTTTCAAGTTGCCATTTGTAACAAGTACAGGCACAGTTCCTCTTGACATTCTCTAGCAGCCGATCTATCCCTCGAATAAATTATCCAAACCTGTAGGAATCATTCCTGAACTGTATGAACCACTATCCTCATTGACAACATACAAAATGGAGTGTCAGGTGGCTGAGCGGTGAGGGAGGCGGGCTAGTAATCTGAAGGTTGCCAGTTCGATTCCCGGTCATGCCAACTGACGTTGTGTCCTTGGGCAAGGCATTTCACCCTACTTGCCTCAGGGGGAATGTCCCTGTACTTACTGTAAGTCGCTCTGGATAAGAGCGTCTGCTAAATGACTAAATGTAAATGTAAATGTAAAATATAAATACGGATTTGACAAATGGAGCCAAACCAATGGAAGCAGCACTGTGAATGATGATAACAATAAACATATTTATCTTTCTAACGATCACACACAACGAACCAAAGACATTCGCAGTTTAAGAGAAGCAATATTGGACGTATTTTTCATGCTGTGTCCTTTATCTGCATTGCGACAGATATTCACACATTTGTGGCCTGTGATGCTTGAGTCCTACTGTCATTCATCCCCTTAGTGAAGGTAATACAAACATAATCAGATAAATGAGACAGCTGCTTATTCACAGCACTGTATCATCAACAAAAGGGTTAGGGGTACAAACAACTTGTATATAAAATAAATTAAAATTAAAATTAAAAAAAACTTTTTAAGATCTAACTCTCTCGGAGAGATTCACTTCCTCTTAGGAAACAGTGAAACATCAAACAAGGCTGTGAACGTTGACATAAGCAAGTGACTGCACCTGTTTTTTTTGTATTGAAATAAACATCATGTTAAACTGAGAGAACAACAGAACTATGAGCGATGGCCCGTCTGTACGTTTCAGTCTGACCCAACTTTCAGAACTTACAACGAATTCCTCCCGCCCCACAAAAGCTCAGCTTGAAATCCTGCCATCACTCCCAAAGGCACACAAAGGAAACAGAATCATTGAAAGCAAAGACCTGTATAAAACCTGTAATGAGGGTGGTTGTGAAATGCCACTGTGTCAAGTGGTCCCTTCCCTCTGCGAGGAAGGGCTCAATGGAGGATTGAAACCCGGGGACTGAGCCAGAATGGATCACATTTGAGATGCATGTAGACGAAGTGGTCTGTCTCCCAGGCGGCTGGCGTTCACTAAGAGCACACACACAGACGGCTCGTCGTGATTGGATTCAGATCAGGTGTCTCAGAGAGGTCAGGCTCCATGGCGATGGGGGACTTCCTTAGAGACCGTATCCGTGCGCCTCCATCTCTCCCCGGCAACCGTCTGAGTGTGCGCAGGATGAGAGGAGACTGCAGAGCGGTTGCCGTGGTGAGGGCGTGACCCGGCGGGTGTATATCCTGTCTTTTAGTGTCACCTTCTCTGTTTAACTGGAGGTCTCCATGGAGACGGGTCTGGAGTCTCCCTGTACTCAACTGCGGAACCAGCAGGGAAAGACGAAGTAGAACAAAGATAACTCCCGGATTGGAACTGGAACGAGGCTTGAATATTCACCCTCTTGTCTGTACTCATGAACTTATGTTAACGTTTCCAACTGGATCCCTTCTCAGAAACTTTTCCCATCTTTTTTGCTGTGTTTCAGTTTTAATTTGCCTTCATTAATCCACAAAAGTAATATAAACACTGGACACAATACACAGAGAAATCTCATTAGAGAGATCCGTTAAAAGAAAAATCTATAGGGTCTTTCCTCTGCCCTCTAATTAATCCAACTTCCTCTGGGTTGGAGTCAATTAGCCTCTCCTGTTTTATCGTTACCATTGATTCTCATTTTGAGGAAATCCATGCATTCTCTTTCTGATGAGAATGGTACAATGCAAAGTCAAGAGAATGCATGGTCTGTAGCAGTTTTAAAGGAGTTTTCTAAAGGGAAGGACTTGATTTTTCACTGCACACTGTGGGGTCTGACCTCAAACATGTCCAAGATGCTACTGATGCTACCATGTCTATGAAGGAGTCCACAGCCACTGCAGCACATGGTAGACTTCTTATTTTCTTGAAAGAACATGCATTTGCCTTTCCTGATGTGAATCTGGTCCATATCTGTGACACTTCTCCTTTGTTGCTGCAGTATTGTTTCAGGCAGCTCTCTCTCTCTCTCTCTCTGTCTGTCTGTCTCTCTCTCTCTCTCTCTCTCTCTCTCTGTCTGTCTGTCTGTCTTTCTCTCTCACTCTCTGTCTGTCTCTCACTCTCTCTCTCTCACTCTCTCTCTCTCACTCTCTCTCTCTCACACACACAAACACACACACACACACTTTCTCTGTAAACTCTGTCATTCCTGAATCTCTTGGGAGATCAAATTGACAGACAAATGAGCCACCTCCATACACTCCAGAGGGCTCTGCCAAGCTCACAAACAGTGGCACTACCATTAACCCCTTAGGAAGTTGAACATCGATGTCAAACCTAGTTAGAATGTATTTACCTGACATCTGAATTCACAGAACCAACGTTAAACACAAGTGACAGCACTCAGGCCTTTATTTAAATAATTATACACAAACATATCTACGACATGGTATTTGATCCAAAGTGTAATATATTATATCCTATTCGAAAAAATCTTGTTTTATGTTTTGGAAAATTGACTTAGACTATTCTTGAAATTATGTGGAGGGTACAGAGAAACACATTAGACACTGAGATCCAGGAATAACTGACAAATTGTTGAAGTGTACAGCAGAACAGAAGTGGACCTAAAGTTATCTCCTCATTACCACTTTTTTGTTGCTCTTCAAAAGTTGTCTTTTCCCTTAAGAGCTATTGATTGGATTTTATAGCATACAGTACATTTACAGGGGCATTCGTAGATGGGCACTATTTGTCTCCTAAAAAAAAACGTTATCCCCTCCCCTTAGCCAATAAAATGTGACATTATCATTTCAGAGGCATTACTAAGCCAATCAGCATGTGGAACTCACTTCCGCTCATACCTATTTTGTATAACGGTTAATAATATTATCTAGCGTTTATGAGCACTTTGGTTGATTGCGACAATGTTCCTCAACGAGTCATGGTATTTAGAAGTTTAAGACATCAGCATGTTTCTGCGAAAAGGTGCTTGTTATGATTTACAGACCACAGTCCTGCTCCCATTTCCTTTAGTAGGTAATATGTGTCATTTTTTATAACATTGTGAAGTCGTGAAGTGCGAAGTGAAATGTTAAGTGATGCTGCGGTGTCATCCAAAGGAAAGAGATCGGCCTTGTCTGGCAGAAAGTGAATATCCTAACCCTCACCTAGCAACCATGAGCATCTCAACCGAAGTTTACTCGAGTCCTACCGGGACTCACGGGAGAGTCTGTTTCTGTGTCCTGAGGCAGGGGGAGTTGCCGCTAATTGAAAGCATACAGCCCAGATATCATGCTATCTGAACTGATTCCAGTGCTTTGTGCTTTATACATATCAAGTGATCGTTGCCACTGGCGATTTGATTTAATACATTAATTTCCACATATTTACCTGGGTCGAAAATTATTGTATTGAGGCCCATTCATTGCTTGTGAGCAGGGTGTCATTAGAGTCAGTTTTATAAATGGCCAGTGAACGTAACCTAGCACTTTGGGAGCCCATATGACGCTAATGTTTTTTGATTGAACCCGATATTCTGTGATGCTTTGATAAAACACTTTCAGCATTTCATCTGGCGTAATAGTGCATTTTGACCATATTTGATATCCATGGAATCAAAAGATTCACTTGGCATTTTCTGCCTTTAATAACGAATTACCATTTGAAAATGAATCGTGTTACTTCCACTTCCACTGAGTGACAAAATGAAATCCATTAGTCTATTTTGCTTGGCCTTGCCAGCCACCGTGAGTGTGAATGTGAATACTAATGGGCACTAGTCTCCTATCTCCTGTAGGACTGGCCTTTTGTTGATGTATCTGTGGGTATTGTGTTGGCTTGTATGTGGAGTCAGGTGGCTGAGCGGTTAGGGAATCTGGCTAGTAATCAGAAGGTTGCCGGTTCGATTCCCCGCAGTGAGAATGACATTATGTCCTTGGGCAAGGCACTTCACCCTACTTGCCTCGGGGAGAATGTCCCTGTACTCAGGGGCGGATTAAGGTGGTCAGAGAAATGGTCCACATGCAAATAAGGTGAACTGATATACACACACATTGAGACAGCCAACTCTGCAGTGTTTTCTATACATTCCTACAGTGCTAGAATCAGCCCTAACGCGTGAGTTCTAAATATTTCCGACGCTTCCACCAGAGTGAGTTATTTTTGCAAAACGGAAGCTAGCTTTAGCAAAGAACGTATATATTCAATATACGTATATAAAAGATGTAAGTGGAAAGAATACCAGATATAACCCTTTACCTCCACAGCCTCAAATTACTATGAACGGAATGTAACTATGAACTGTTTTGAACAGCAAAGCAACAGAATACCCTGCATTCACAGTTCAACTGCAAGCTGGTATAATCGCGTTTAGCTTTATTAACCAAAAGTTAGGCTACAGCATCTGCATCAGTGCAGAACACCATGTTTTACTGAAGCAAAATCACAACATCAGTGGTGGAAGAAGTATTCAGATCCTTAAAAGTACTAATACCACACACTAGTACCAATACCACTAACTCCTCCCAAATTTGCTGAAATATTACCGATGGCCGATGCTAGCTGGCAGTCCTCCTGCTGTGGATCTTGTCTTCGACTGGATGAAGATTCAGCAGCCTTCAAGTATCCATTCAATTTCGGGATTTGTTTCAGGATATCTTGGTCACGTTGTTCTTTTAACCTTTGTATTTTGCATTTTTGTGCTCCACTTATACTCACAATACTTTCTTTCGGTCATTCTGCCACTATGCCATCTAGCAATAGCAGTGAGTAATGAATATGATTGACATGATTTGACCAGCAGCAGCTGATTGGACAGATGTGACCCAAATCACATCTACCCAATCACTTTCTTATTAAAAAAGAAAAGTTTCTTATGGGCCAATTAGGGTCTTTATTTTGTTCCCGCCGATCCGGGGCCCCCTGCACACGTGGGGCCCCTAGGCTGCAGCCTAGGCAAACCTGTGCATTAATCCGCGCCTGCCTGTACTTACTGTAAATCGCTCTGGATAAGAGCGTCTGCTAAATGACTAAATGTAAATGTATGTACGCTATATTCTGCACTCAGTGAATTGTGCACTGTTGTTTTGCAACCCATACTCCATATCTTCAAGTGTACCATAGGCCTAATGGGCCAGTTTTGCAAAGCTATCCCGCACTATTAATCATCGTTTTTATTTTAAAAGATACAGCAGGATGTTGTGTTGAAGTGCTGACTTATTTTAATTTGTGAGCCATTGCGGAAAATTAAAATTAGGTGTTTGTTGTGTGCACTCAAAGGCTATTTCTAGGCATTTAATAGTGAGATTAAAACGTCAAGTAACTCCTGGTGGCATTTCAGCCATATGCCCCTCTCATTGGGTGCCTGCAATCTCTAGCTCTGACCTTTCGCCCTCTCAGCCAATTAAAGCCTGACATTTGTCCACCCCTTTGCTAATGAACATGCAAATAAACTCATGAATTATGGAAAGGGTTGACAACAGGTCAATTGGCCTAAATTTGTCGTAACTATTGAAACAGATGCAACACTGGAAAAATGAATGCTGTTTTGCTCTTGTATTGGTATGTCAATATGCTCAGATTTGAGCTTACAATTCACTGCTGATAGCTTGACATGTGTGTGTGTCTTACGTCACAGCACTTAACTCTTTGAGAGGCTATTTTCCACGGTATAAAGTCATCAAATCAATTTACACTCGTTGATCAAGGAATAATTCACGGTTTAATCGAACATACTGTCAGGTGTCTCGCTGGTCTGATCTATGGAGATGTGAAGTGCAACCTCTGTCTCTCACCTCACAGAAACATGCTGCATGAACCACTTTACCAAGTTTCATTTAAAATGTCCAGAAACAACCTCCCCCCCAAACAGAAAAGCAAAACAATACACAATATATTGGTTATAACTGTCTGCATTGTCCTCAGGCCAGAATTTTGAACACGGTTTTATTTGTAGAAAAGTAGATCTCCACTGCCTGAAACAGGTGGGTTAGGGTACGCTGTGCTGTCCAACGCCATAGTCTTGACATGCTATCAGATACAACTCAGTTTTATGCTTGTTTGAACTGTCCAAGACTAAATGGAAAAGGATAAATCTACCGTGTTGTAGAGGTGGAGGTGAGAAAGCGATAGACCACACAAGGCTTCTGATGTCATTTTTCACGAGGTCTTGACGAGGCCTACCAGGGCTGGTGAGTGGCTACTTGGTATACAAGGCCGCTGTAAAATGAAATGGATCTTGATTGTCATGCTCTGTTGCCCCTCTACCAATTTCCTGAGCCGTATTTCTCTCTAATATTGTTAGGGGCCAATAACTCCTGAGGGATAAGTGACAGAGGCCGCTAGAGAGGAACACAAAACACAAAACATGACTGCACACAATACTGGAACAACTCATGCTTTTAATTAATTTATATCTTTCACAATCTATATCTTTATTATCGCTAATATTTTCAGATGAGTGGCGAGGCTGGGAATGCAGATATGATTATCATTATCACATTAGAAGGAATAAAGTGGAGGAATATAATTGAGACAGAAATACTTTTAAATAGATTTCAGAATTGTTCTCATCTGACATTCATGAAAGCGCGTGTTTGAGTAATTATGAGTAATTACGTGAAGAGAACGTCATGTTATCACGCTCATGATAAGTGCACTAAAATGAACATCTATGTCCTGTGGATAATGATTCAGAAGTCTTCCAGCCTCTGATCTTCACAAGCACACACTTGTTAGCAGGATGGTGGTTTCCTCAAGCAGAGAAATCCTTTCAGGATCCAAGCATCTATTAAGCTAATTCCCCTCCACACATACACTACCGGAATGAGATCAAATGCCATTAAGTTAGCCCACTTGAGAGATGGCTAAAAATAGACGGCCACATTAACTAGTGCTTGCACACCATGTTGCCCTTTGAACGTCAAGGTAATGACTCAACTGAAATCCCATCAATCTACTGAATGCGTTTCAATATTATCTATCCATGTTATGACACCTCAATAAAACACTTACAACGTCCAATATGCTATCAAATGAACATGTGACACATATATTTCATTTAATATAATTGATTTAACGCTGGTCTTTCAGGACGTTGCAGTCAAATGATGCTAGTCAGCAAGTTTAAACTGCCCAAAGATGTGCAAAGGTATACTATTTTCTCAGTGTGTGTGTGTGTGTGTGTCAAGGTTCAAGTCCCGTTTCCGGGGTCAGGAGTTAAGTCTCCTGCTCCTCTGTCCCAGAATCCTTTGCTCTGGTACTGTACACCTCCATCAGACTCATACATCACTTCCTGTGCAGAAACGACAGATGTTGGATGGGTTTCACAGACCATTCCAGACTGAGTTCATCTGAATGAATTTGCCTAGAATTTAACTGAAAAGTGAGATGATATGTTCTCTTTCACCAGCATTTGAACATCCTAAAGTTGTTCTCAAAGGTCAATTGCAATACATGGGTTTTAAGGAGAGGGTGTTCTCAATAGATATACTCTTGGTCAAATGGTTCCAGTAAATGCGTTCCTAAGCAGCATCAAGCTCTTTCTCAGTCAATTAAATTCCAAGCTGCACAAAGCAGAAAGTAATATCGTTATCAATGGAGCGTCATTCTTTAACAAAAAGTTACATGTATCAGTGCCTTTTCACAGAAACTGGTTTTATTAACAAATGACGATCAGCGATTGGAATAAATGTGAGGTCATAAAGTGCTTGCAGACGTAAAGTCTCCTTGATTCACGGGAAGGTGACAGTGGGATAAGGAGTCCTGGAACTTGGGACTGATTTGAAGTACACACGTACAATATCGTGTTGATAGCAGCCAAGCCCTCCGAGGAGTGATGGGTTTTGGGCGAGGTGTGTGTTCCATGTGTAATGACAGAGCCAGTCACTCTTCCAGTGTCTGGATGAGGAAAGAACATCGTTCTATTCTCTCTGTGAGAAGCTTGTCATGAAACCTCTCTCCAGGTTTATCAGCTCTCAGACTATTGATCCACCCAGAGCTGGGCCTGCCACCCTGTGAAGAACACTACTTTCATCCGTCACTGCGCTGGATAGGGACGGAGATGGAAAACACTGGCAACTCATCTTGTCCTGCTCTGCCCAATCAGTCAGAGGTCCATCCCTACAGACACTGAACTCCGTTCAGCCCTGCAACCAAGGACGGATCAGTTTCCCGGCCCCAACGGTCCTCCTGCCTCCAGCCACTTGAAGGATGGCCTCAGGCACTCCCAAATCAGTCCACATTAGTGCTCATCCGTCTTCATCATGCTCCAGTAGAGGCCTTCGGTATAGGACCTCAGCACGCCCCACAAGACAAAGATCTGGACCATTAGTCTTGATTCCATATCAGGCGCGGTGACTTCAGATGTCCGGCTGCGATCAAGGACGGTGCCACCTTCGTGGCCTTCTACGTCCCTCCTGAAACGTCTTTGAGGGATGACGCCAGCGGTCCTCGCTCTTCAATCTCTCATCCCCCACATTCGCTTTACCAGTGGCTGAGTCTTCCATGAGGAACTTGGCCCAACATTTGTCTTGACCCCATTTAAGGTTTGTGACATCAGGTGACCGACCGGAGTCGAAAAGAGAGATTTGAAGAACATTTAGCCTACACAAGAAAACATTTCTAAGATTTGAGAGATATAATTATTGTTTGCTGTTGGCTTTAGAGATGAATGTACATGATATGATTATACCATCTGCCTACAGACATACAGTAATAGACCTTGAGAGTCAAAGAGAGTTCCATACGGTCTCTGCAGTGCCCAAATAACAGCTTTAATTAAGCTATCAGAAACTGTTGAGTTCTCTGTGAGGAGAACAGTCATTAATTCCTGTCTCTGGAAAACTAAGCCAGAGCTTTCAAACTTGGGATGACACACTGCAAACATACTATTGAAATCTCAGTGAGATCTTGAAATGGACCTGTCTTGTAGGGTAATACATGGTCCAACAGGAATAATGTGTAGACTAGACACTGAAATAGCTGATGTGCTCAGGTGCCTTCACAGAGTGCGATACTCTGTGTTGGCAGTAGGAGGGGTTAAAACACTCAGAGCACAAACAATGCAGGGTGGCAATTTATCTAAAAGGTCTCAATCTCAAACAGAAAGCAAAGGCACACCAAAAACAGCAAGACGAAATGGAAGAAGCATTGAATGGAGACTTTTTTTGAATTCACTTTCCAATTGCCAACCAGCCAAGAGTGTTTGGGTGATATTAACATAATGATATATGGACAGAGCTTCTTTTCATCCCATTGGAGGCCATAAAGGGTCACATCTCTGGCATAAAAGGGTCTTGCGAGTTGCTGCTTCTCTCCTGGCGGAGCAGAAGGGTAATTTCACACTTGTTTATACCCCACATTTCCAGTCTGCTGTCACATCAGAACAAATTGATTTCATTCCTCAAATTGCTGAAAAGCCCCGGTTTCCTCCGCTCCATGGTGAAATGAATCATGGTAATGTTTCCTCTAAGTGAAAAGAAAATTAATTTTCACTCCCCATACTGATCTTACTAATAACAGGGGACTGTACAAGTGAGGAGAAAATGGAAAATCATTACTCAGTGAACATTATCTTCATTATTTGTACCCCCTCCATGTCACACCAGAACAGAAAATAGTGGGGTAAAAAACGGAGGTGGTTTTTGGAAGGTAAGGGGTGGCTGTCTTTCAGTGGGATCCTGAAGAAGGCATTAAAAAGGCAATTGGCCATTGATTGCCTGCTAATGCCAAGGGACTGAAAGGGAAGGAGGGAAAATCATTGCAACTATTTTCTTTCTTTAAAAGAAAAAAAAAGCCTATCTACTCATGCATGTTATTAAAATCGTTGAACTGAAATCCCCAAGAAGTTGCAAGACATTGGATGTGTGGGATATAGATGAGATCTGGGGAATAAAACTAGAACTTGCCAGAGACTATGAATTAATATACAACAAATTAATGCATTTACAGCAACCATAAATCAAAATGACACCAGACCATAACCACTATTGGTGTTGAGAAAATACTGCAGGGAGCTGGTGAACATCTTTGTTTCAGTGAACTAATTTGCTTGGTCAGGGACATAGAGATTCAGAATTGTTCTCTGTCTCAAACATACTTGCTTGGTTTCTGTGAGTCCAGCAAATGTAACTTTATTTACTGTTATAGATGGCACATGTTTGGAAATGATCTGTTTAACTATTGATTTTCAACCCAACTTCAAAGTGTATTTTTCTCCAAGATAAGAGAACCATTTGGGAAATCATCCTATAAAAAAATATTATCTGAACAAAAAGGCTAAATTGGTTCATGGCAGCGGTATAGCTAATCGATTCACAGCCCCAACAATGTTCAGCCACTTTCATCCCAGTTTGCCAGTGTGAGTGTCTAAATGTATTCCAGGGACAATTAGAGGCAGAATCTTGGGGAACGTGTGATGAATCTGTGGGAGAGGATAATGCCAGGTGGTTTCATCTCTCATCCCCTCTGCAAACAGGCTGCAGTCCAAGTGTGGCAACCCTGACTGAGACACACATGTACATCAGGGGGTTCATGATGCATGACCAGTAAGAGGGCTGGAGGAAGAGGGGGGCTAAAGCTAACCTAGCTCCTTGTAACTAGCAGTATACTGCTTAGAAACATCAGTATACACAGCTAAGAAAATACCAGTGGAGTATTTAGAAATACCAGTATACTGCTACAGAAATTCATCTTCAGTACAAGAGGTGTGCATTAAAATGGAATGTTAATTCATTGTCTAATGGTCAAGAATACTCCCAGATAGACTGGCTTCATAAACCATGGGCCATATACTTTAAAGACAATATCGATGTCATTGTACATGTCATAGCAAACTAGCACTCTATTCGTAGTATTCACTTGTATTCAAAGGGCCCATGGCATAATGTAGCGGGCTTGTTGAAAGAAAATAACTATTGAGGAGCTACTGTTGTACAAGCCATACTGGGGTTAAAAAAAAAAAACTCTTTATTTTCATGTTTAATAGGATTAAGTTTCCCCCGTGGCAGTCTTTACCCAGAGGAGTTACGATATTGTTAAATTTACAAGATTAAAAGAGATAAAACTATATTTCTGCACGGAACAGGGAAATCAGACATCAATAAAAAAGGGACTTCATCGCTGCAGGTCCCACACGAGGGCTCAGATCATATCAGACATGATACGCCGAGACAATTCTAAGCAGTCCAACCCACCAGAGCTCTACAAATACACAGCAGCTCAAACAGACCCATCGTTCAGTCAGTGTGGATGTTGTGGTGTTCTCGTACTGTGCACAGTCCTTGTCAGAGCAGAAACAGATCAGAAGACCACATACTACAGCTGTCGTCACACTGGTTGTCAGGGTCCCTTACACCCAAGGCATTACCCACACCGGGGTAATGCCTTGGGACCTCTGACTTTCCAACGTGACTGCTAACCAGCAACGCCACCTGAAAAGCTTCACTGGTGCAGGTGGACCTGATGCTTCTACTGGGGAGTCAGGTGGCTGAGCGGTTAGGGAATCGGGCTAGTAATCCGAAGGTTGCCAGTTCGATTCCCGGCCATGCCAAATGACGTTGTGTCCTTGGGCAAGGCACTTCACCCTACTTGCCTCGGGGGGGAATGTCCCTGTACTTACTGTAAGTCGCTCTGGATAAGAGCGTCTGCTAAATGACTACATGTAAATGTACTGTAGGAGTGAGTACACTTTCAAATGGGAATACACTAGATACCGGATGTGCAGGAATCAGGTTGTGTTCCAGCCTCTCAGACAGACAAGAGGCAGCTGGGTGAGAGGACACCTAGCACTCTTCTCACATAGCTGTGGTTGGAACACAGCAGTCAGTCAAAGGTGAGCGTCATGTATGAGAGATCAATGGCCTGACAGGAGTTGGTGCAGAGCTATGCAGGACTCTGACAGACACATGAATATTTACAACCTTGCCATTCCGTCTGTCTGTAGGTGTCTAACAGACCTTCTACTGGTTGACTTTGACATACACAGGAGATTATGCACGTAGGGAAGTCAATACTGCTTTGATGGTGGTGTGGACAACACATTGCCTCATACAGTTGAGACAGAATAGTCTGACCTCTGACCTTCTGTTGTATTGGAAAAATAGTGTACTGACTGAACTTGATGATGCAATTCACTTAAAAAAAAAATCTGTTATTTAAAGAATCATCATAGAATTTTCCATTGCATTGTCAAGTCCCCAATCTCCTTTGACTAATTGGCTCCATAACCTTATGATTATACTGCACATTTAAAGGATAAAAATGCACCAACCACTTTTACAGGTAGTTTTATGAAGTGTATAAATACGTTGTTTCCCCCTACATAAGAATTACTCATCTGAGGTACTTGGTAACACATAAAAATGGAGCTCTTATCCCAAATGAATGTCACGTCTAAGCAGCATGAATATGTGCGTGATTTTCATCTTCTTTGAAGATGCAATTTACATGTCGTCTCTCCATTCCAATTTCAAGTGATTCCTAATTGGTGAGAAGTTGAGGGGCACTGGAGCCTCTGTGAGAGAGAGAGAGAGAGAGACAGAGAGAGAGAGAGACAGAGAGAGAGAGAGAGTGGGAGAGAGTGAGAGAGAGAGAGAGAGAGAGAGAGCGAGGGAGTGGGAGAGAGTGAGAGAGAGAGGGAGAGAGAGAGTGGGAGAGAGAGAGAGAGAGAGAGAGAGAGAGAGAGAGAGAGAGAGGGAGAGTGGAGAGAGAGAGAGAGAGTGGGAGAGAGAGAGACAGAGAGAGAGAGAGAGAGAGAGAGAGAGAGAGAGAGAGAGGAGAGAGAGAGAGAGAGGAGAGAGGGAGAGAGCGGAGCTTCAGCCTCAATTGGATTAATGGCGTCCTCTCAAGGTGATTACACTAAAGACAAAGGTGTACACGGCAGAACACATTGAAGCCCAAGTGGCTTTTCTCATCCTGTTACCGGGGTAACAACTATATCGTGGCCAGTATTTGGAGGGGGAAATATTCTAAGTAGAATTGGATTCATTTCTGTAGGAATAAAAACATAACCTATAGGTATGAATTTCACAGATTTCGGTTGTACAGGAGGCCTGAGACAAAAGGGACGGTGTTAGGATGTGTAAATTACAAGACAATGTTTGTCATGGGCTTTTATTCATAGCATCAATGCTTCCTTTAATTTGACAGAAGCTATCCTGTTAAAATATGGGCATATTCATCACACAGGCAATCAGTAAAGCTTCAGTCTAATATCACTAATAGATATGATGGTAATTGTAGACCATTAAACGTCATAAGCCTCCCACGATATCTGTCAGTGTGTATGGCCATGTTTTGTTTTATAGCTTTCCCCATAATTCCATATTACCCAACTTTAGCAATTTCCATAATGGCTTTTGACATATCCTGACTTTATGAGATGCATTAGGATATAGAGAAAACACTTATGTGAGCATCAATAAAAATCTTTACAGATCTTTGTAAATGTACAGATCAGTTATGTGTACTTAGTATTCATGCGTTAAGCACATTTTTCCACGTAAAAATCATATTAAATTCCCAAACAACACAGCAAGATATACAGTCAAACTCGGCTAGAATAGGTGAAACTATGGAAATTTGGATGTACAATACAGAAGCAAAACTGGTACCAACTGTCTGGAACATGGTCCCATGGTATTCCCTGGTACCGGAAGAAGCCAAGATGTCTTATGCTTGACAGATTCAATCTGCTCTGGGATGACTGAATAATTGAAAGTTCTAATGCAGACCATCTGGCAGCTGTGGGCGCCACAGAGATATTCAGAGTTCCTGAAATAGGCTTTTGGTGACCAACGTTGCTATAGTGAAAATAGAAGCTGGAGTTCTGATTACAGAGCTTTTGGCAATCCAATAAATTGCTAAATTGACGTAAACAAAAGTATACTGACATTAAGATCGCCGCCACCTGACAAACCGACCTGGATAAAAGATTTAATGTCGTGTCGCGCTGAGCAACAGAAAGCCAGATGTGAGTTTCAAATTGAGGCATGGTACTTTTATCCTAATATGCAGAATGTTAACACAACACACATCCCTCTCTCTCTCTCTCTCTCTTCTTCTTCTCTCTCTCTCTCTCTTTCTCTTCTCTCTCTCTCTCTCTCTCTCTCTCTCTCTCTCTCTCTCTCTCTCTCTCTCTCTCTCTCTCTGTCTCTCTCTCTCTGTCTCTCTCGCTCTGTCTCTGTCCCAGGATAAAGATAAATGCTCCATAGCGCTTACTGCACTCATAGTAGGCTACGACTGTGCTATATAAACGAGCCGTGGACCTGACACTTCAAGACTGATTCAGGAGTCTTGACGCATCACTCCCTCCTCCAAGACACACGCCCAAACTCCATACCAGTCGTTCATGCAGGTTTAACGCTACTGCACGAGGGCTTTGGTGGGCGCACGAACAATTTTTGGAACTCAGAGCTTGAACGCACATGCTTTACAAGCAGTCGGCAACGGCTCCTATTCAAGAACAGAAGAGCAAGCGCACAACAACCGTAATTAGTGACGTAGCTCAATGATTCTTCAGTTCCCTCCTTGAGGATCATGTGTCATTTTACTTTGCGCACATATCCCGCATGCGTCTTGCTTATCCTCAATAAGCACCTGTCTTGGTTAAACGCTTGCGCGCGTCCCAATTTGACTTCTGAAATTATAGTAAGAGAATAGTTTGAAACCGCCTGGAAACAATGAAATAATTCTTCATAACGCTTCGTTTAGCATTTACAAAAGAGTGTGTTTGTCTTAGAGACTGCGAAACATATGATTAGGCTGCGGGAAGATATGTGTGGACGCTTTCTGACCTCTACCGCATCTCGTCCGCTTTTCTTCTGCATTCTGTCGCTGAGAGGATAGCTGTGTCCCGCGGAGGATGCCGAACAGGTAGAGAAACATCCCTTTCAGATATTGTCCAGGGTATAGTGATTAGAATAGCGCTTTGTTCCAAAGTGTGGTTAATGAATGAGAAGCTTACATGTCGCTCCGTAATGAAGTTACTCTGTGTTGGCATGTTAGAAGGGACACATTTAGAAATGACTGCTACGTTTATTCTGAAACAGATAACACTAGCTATTATTCATTAACATAAAGAAGGCTGCAGATATGGGCATATCATGTCACAGGACATATGTTTTAACGTGGACATGCACCGTGATGTTGTTAAGTGTCTGCTAATAAGAAAAACAGGATCCAAAGGAATCTGCGTTGTTTTACGCAGTGTGAAAAACAAACAAGCCTAAATATTTAATTTGAACTGAGTCATGCTGGAACAGAAAATGTAAGTTTTGACCTGCATGTTAACCCTTGTTCCAGGTTTTGTAATGTAGTGAGGTCCTCTTTCTGGGTTAAAAATATTGCACAGTGTTTGCATTATCTGGATAGGAAAATTTAAATAAATATTTGAATGAGTAAGAATTTTAGGTATTTTGTGATATCTTAAAAGCATGTTGACAATCTATCCACTGATCTGGTTCTAAACTCTAAAAGTATAACTTTAATATTCCTCTCATCTGCAAATTGTAAAGTGACGCTCTTCTTTCACTTGTCATTTGTTTTAGCAGCTTACAGCAATCTGTCTTCTTTAAATTCGAGGTGTTTGTATCTGAAATGTATCCCTAATGTTTCTCTTGGGATTGCTATGCATTTGTTTGAGCTATTGAAACTAAGACATTGTTTTGACTCCAAGGCAAGACACTCAAGCCTACAGTGCAACTAAGATATGTGACTTGATATAAGCCGTGTTGGTTCTAGTGCCAATGGAATTTCAGTTAATTATTTTTAATTAATTGTATGGTGTTTGTTTAACAGATGCTTTTACCCGAATCGATGTACAGGGGCAATTTAACCCTGCGACTATGCGAGTAAAAATGTAGTGGTGTACCAATGAGCTATGCAGATCTCTCTATGCTTACTGCCTTGAGAACATGCACACCCTCATCCTCGGGTCTGTGTCAAATCCTGTCCTTCCTTGGTGTGTGTTTACTCCCCTGCAGGCTAGTACTCCTTCACATATTTCTCTTGATTAACTTTCATTACCATCTACAGATGCTATTCTCAGTTTGGATCCGGCTGCCCATCATTACTCTGCATTTAACTTTCTACTAGAGCTTTTGCAATTAGTTACATCGCAGAACAAACAGTCTGCGATCAACACTGAGTAATAATCAGTGGTTGAGTGACATGAAATATCTGTCCTACTCGATGATAATGCATATTGTGCATCTTATGCATCTGTGCACCCTAGCTGTTATCATAGCTAACATAGCTTCCCCTCAGCCTCTCTCGTATGTAATGTTTGCACCAGAACACTCCAGTCGAGAGCGGAGCTTTGTTATGCTCCTGTATTACTATAGACAACAGTAAGCTAAGGATTTATAGGATGAAACCAATGGTCTCTACACACACAAACATTCAGACTATAAACGGAGGACGATGCGTTGTTAAAAGGTCTCATTTGAGATCATAAACACCATGATGGCAAACAGCAAGGGGAAGGCAATGCAATGATATTGTTTTATTCATCCTAATGACACCACTGGCAATGGGAGTTTTAGGGTGGAAAGTACTCTGTCTGAAAGGGGCAGTTGCTGTTGACCTTCTCAAAGTAAAAAATGGAGTGTCCAGCTCGAGCTGATGAAACAACAGACTTGGCTGAAAAGGTTGCCAAGCACTGTAAAACTCTCTGGTGGGAGAGAGAGAGAAGGAGAGAGAGAGAGAGAGAGAGGGAAGGAGAGGGAGAGAGAGAGAGAGAGGGAGAGAGAGAGAGAGAGAGAGAGAGAGAGAGAGGGAAGGAGAGGGAGAGAGAGGGAGAGGGAGGGAGGGAGGGAGGGAGGAAAAGAGAGAGAGAGAGGAAGGGAGAGGGAGGTAGAAGAACCTCATCACTCAGACTTTACAGTGCATCAGTTCTCTCATTGCTTCACACACACAAGGTACGTCTTACATTTGATTCAGGTTTGGCAGCCGAAGATGTAATTGGCTGTATCCCATATTGAAGCCGATACGCAGGCACAGTGTCATCTGTCTTGATCCACGATAGTACGAGGTCAAATAGCAACTAGCAAGGTCTACTTTTAACCACACTTGTTTGTAGAACAACACCGTGGATTAATTGCTTGCTTACCATGCAATTATGCAAAGAGTGGCAAGAGGGATCACTGCTGGGATTGAGAGCGAGAGCGAGAGAGAGAGAGAGAGAGAGAGAGAGAGAGAGAGAGAGAGAGAGAGAGAGAAGAGAGAGAGAGAGAGAGAGAGAGAGAGAGAGAGAGAATGGTGCAGAAATGTGTCAGTCTTCTGGGCTGACACCCCTATCTAAGTCATCTTCCCATGGCTGGTGATATATGGCTAAGGTGACCGTGGTCATTATTCAAGAGCCGATCTGCTCTTCCCCTGTGTTCAGGTCCTCCTGGGTCTGATCAAGTGTGCTCTATTATCCTCTAGGTAATGATTTGTGGAGCTCAGGCGGTGTAACATCTGAAGGACAGCACATTTTAGCGCCTTTGAAAACAATATCATAATCCACATCCATTAGCCATATGGGTTTCATTTCCAAGATCTGCCTGATGCAATTTAGAGTCGCCTCCCAAGGGCGTCATGTTGGAAACTTCATGTTTGATTGGATTTCCTACCTCTGGCCTATTTCCCTGTCTTTTCCTGTATTTTCTTATGTCAAAAATGTTGAATGTTCACTGTTCAATATCTGTTTTTTATACCGTAGCAGTATTTGAAACACTTTATGGATGATACAGAGCATAAAAATTGTAATTCAAAGCGAACGTACAAATATACTCTGCTCTTTGCACATTGATAAAGAACACTGAATTCTTCCAACCCTCCATCTACAGTTGTGGTTGAAAGACTGAATAACAATGGAGTTTATTCCCCATTCAATGGATCCATATGTACTGCCTCTGCTCTGCTCTGTTCTGTGTGTAATTGACTTCTGAATGCATAAGTAATGACGGCGGACTTGTCTCGTTGACGGATGCCTCCCGACGTCCTCCCGCTCTCCGTCTTCTCCCCGGTGCAACATCTCACTGCTCCTTCCACGTCCATCCTCTTATTTCCCCCCTGCCTCCTGCCTCCTGCCTCCTGCCTCCTGCCTCTGAGCCGAGTCGTACCTGAGGCAGCTGCCTTGGACAGAAAATGAGATCTCACCGGTGTCTGAGTCCCACAGAGGGAGCTTGGTTGACTTGACTGATGTGTTCAGTGCGTGTTCAGTGTTGTGACAGGGGCAGTGTAGGTGACAGCGAGGAGGTCGACACTCAACACAGGCTTACGTAATCTCCTTTATTCGTGTCAAGTAAACCCTTGTGTTGTTTTATTTTTTCACTCCCAGGATCTGCTCTTTCCTGATATTTTACCACGTCTGCTTATAAATTACCATAGCAAATTTAGCATGTCCAGACACCTATTGAATCACATTTATATTTAATATTTCTTTTTTCTTTTAGCTTCAGTAGTGATTGACTTGGTTCCTCCATCTCCAACCTCCATGCTGTCTCATACAGAATGATCCTATAGAAAATAATCACCTCTTCTCTTATCTAAATCCTCACCTTAAAGACAGTGAGATTTTCAGGGTTTCAGTTTCCAGGCCCTTCTCTCTGTTGACAAAAATGATGAGTGCAACGTCTGTTTTTTGTCTGCTACGACTGCAGACATTTATTACTTCACAGAGAGAGAAAGAGAGGGGGGAGAGAGAGACAGAGAGAGACAGAGAGAAAGAGAGGGAGAGAGGGAGGGGGGAGAGAGACGGAGGAGAGAGAGAGAGAGAGAGAGAGGGAGACAGAGGGAGAGGGAGGGGGGAGAGAGAGACAGAGAGAGGGGGAGAGAGAGACAGAGAGAGGGGGAGAGAGAGACAGAGAGAGGGGGAGAGAGAGACGGAGAGAGGGGGGAGAGAGACAGAGAGAGGGAGAGGGAGAGAGAGAATCAGTTTATTTTCTTTGGTGTGTTGCGTCAGCGCACAAAGAATGTTGCTGCTTTTTTCACCAGGAGCACATCGCTTCACTGTATCTCAAGCTTGACCATAAAACAGATAAACTGTTGAAGCTTTATTGATGTGCTTGGACATAGTCCCACAGCCCTAAATGCAAAAAATCTTTTATAATTAGATTTCGAACCGAAAGCTGATTTACTTAAGTCATTTGAGCAAGCTCCTTGTCAGACTAATGGCAGGCATAACTAAATAATAATCAGGTTCATCAATTTCAGAGAAAGCCTTGTCCCCTGTAGTCACCAAGAACAACAGTAACTCATCGTCACAAAACAGATCTACATGGAATTATACTGACACATCTTTCCAACAACATAGTGAACCAACTGTGAACAACGACCAACAAAGAAAATAAAGAAATAATAGGAGAGCACAAATATTTAATTTCCACAGCTGTTTTTAGTGGACTTCATGGATCCATCTTGATTTCTGTTACAGATGTTGATCTAGACTAATTTGATTACTCAATGTTATTGATTAGACTAATTGTGTGATTTGATAACTGTGATGCACAGGGCCTTAACAGACTGTGATGCACAGGGCCTTAACAGAGTGTGATGCACAGGGCCTTAACAGACTGTGATGCACAGGGCCTTAACAGACTGTGATGCACAGGGCCTTAACAGACTGTGATGCACAGGGCCTTAACAAACTGTGATGCACAGGGCCTTAACAGACTGTGATGCACAGGGCCTTAACAGACTGTGATGCACAGGGCCTTAACAGACTGTGATGCACAGGGCCTTAACAGATTGTGATGCACAGGGCCTTAACATACTGTGATGCACAGGGCCTTAACAGACTGTGATGCACAGGGCCTTAACAGACTGTGATGCACAGGGCCTTAATAGACTGTGATGCACAGGGCCTTAACATATTGTGATGCACAGGGCCTTAACAGACTGTGATGCACAGGGCCTTAACAGACTGTGATGCACAGGGCCTTAACAGACTGTGATGCACAGGGCCTTAACAGACTGTGATGCACAGGGCCTTAACAGACTGTGATGCACAGGGCCTTAACAGACTGTGATGCACAGGGCCTTAACAGAGTGTGATGCACAGGGCCTTAACAGACTGTGATGCACAGGGCCTTAACAGACTGTGATGCACAGGGCCTTAACAGACTGTGATGCACAGGGCCTTAACAGACTGTGATGCACAGGGCCTTAACAGACTGTGATGCACAGGGCCTTAACAGACTGTGATGCACAGGGCCTTAACAGACTGTGATGCACAGGGCCTTAACAGACTGTGATGCACAGGGCCTTAACAGACTGTGATGCACAGGGCCTTAACAGACTGTGATGCACAGGGCCTTAACAGAGTGTGATGCACAGGGCCTTAACAGACTGTGATGCACAGGGCCTTAACAGACTGTGATGCACAGGGCCTTAACAGACTGTGATGCACAGGGCCTTAACAGAGGCACCGTAGTTGAGATGGACACGTGGCTCTTGGTGTACCAGTAAAGAAAAAACCCTGCAGCACAAATGATCCAGACTTTACTCTACATCCCCAGCAGCAGCCATCCACCGATATCAATCACAAGTTCTATCGGGGAGGCGCCGTCCTCGTTGCCGTGGCAACCCCCTGTTTTTTTTTTGGCAGCGTCTGAATCCCTCGCAAGATGGATGGATGGAGTGTTGCATGTTTAACCGTACTGTAGGTCGACCATTTTTAAAGATTCAGTCTCTTCTGCGCCCAGGGACAGAAACAATAAGCATGAAATACTTAGCAGTGTTGGCAGACTGCAGAGTTGGTAGACCTAGTTTCTGCTCTGCTTTTCCCCCCATGGCTTAGTATGGCTATTTCAGTTACAGAAAACAAGGTTTCGGTAGTTTTGCGTAGTGGCTTGCAGGGGATAGTCAGTAGATAAAAGCCAGAGTACATTTAGTTGTCTGTATGTCAGGGGGCAGTGAGGGTGAGGGGGGCGGTGAGGGGCAGGGGGGCAGTGAGGGTGAGGGGGGCAGTGAGGGGCAGGGGGGCTGTGAGGAGCAGCGGGTTGAGGGGGGCAGGGGGGCTGTGAAGGTGAGAGGGCAGTAAGGGGCAGGGGGGCTGTGAGGGTGAGGGGGGCGGTGAGAAGCAGAAGAGGGCTGTGAGGGGCAGGGGGGCTGTGAGGGGCAGGGGGGCTGTGAG
Source organism: Thaleichthys pacificus (assembly GCA_023658055.1). Taxonomy (NCBI): domain Eukaryota; kingdom Metazoa; phylum Chordata; class Actinopteri; order Osmeriformes; family Osmeridae; genus Thaleichthys; species Thaleichthys pacificus. Next base: position 17,069,138 of record CM042869.1, on the reverse strand, counting down.
GAGCAGCGGGTTGAGGGGGGCAGGGGGGCTGTGAGGGGCAGGGGGGCTGTGAGGAGCAGCGGGTTGAGGGGGGCAGGGGGGCTGTGAGGGGCAGCGGGCATGGTTTCTGGAGGATTCTGGCTGGGCCACTGGAGAGCATCTCTGATGAGGGGTAATCTGAACCCTCCTCGGACAGAAAGCAACACCCCACAGCCTCCCTGTCTCCTCCTCCCTCTGTGAGTTATGCCCTGCCTTCCTCTGATGGAGCACTTAGCTGCTGCTTGAGCCTTGTTCTCAAGTATTCTTTTCACTTCGGTTGTATTGATCACTGTAGTGTTAATGATGAGTCATACTATTAAATGTGATGATGACCCAAACTGGATTCAATTACATCCCTTTTCTTACAGGGACGGCTCTTTGTAATTATGGTTTAAGGAGGCGTACTAACAGAAAAAGAACCGGAGGCAGTATACAATTACTGATGTAGCCTTTCACTCTGAGGCCATAGGTAAGACGTACTGAGGAGAAAATGTTGCTGTAAGTTTGTAGTTCTCATGTTTGATCATTTACCCTCACTAAAAGAAATTAATGGATTTGTGAAACTGGCGACATAAAATACTGCAGAGTATGTGACAGGATAATCATTTGTTGAAATTAATGGAGGTAGTACTTTCTTTTTTTATATATATATACACACACAACGCTTGCATTTCTCTCTCCATGTGTTCCGGTTGGAGATTGTGGGCTGGCACTGTAGATGTGATTCACTGGGGTCTTTGGTCAGACCGATGGTTTCAGTTTCATTAATAATTCAAGTAGATTTACAGGATGGGACAGAGTTGCGTAACAGAAGGAAGCACTTCCTGCATTATAAGTCTGCAAAGCCACAGCGAGAAAAGAGATCATCAGGAAGTTGTTTTGAGTCATATGGCAGTCATGAAGTTCAACACTTTCCTGGGTTTCTGCTGGGCCCAGGTTCAAGCACTTTCCCTGTGTTTCGGGACCCAGTTCAACACTTCCTGGGTTCTGGGCAGTCTACACTTCCTGTGTGTCTGGGCCCAGCTTCAACACTTCCTGGGTTTCTGGGCCCAGTTCAACAACTTTCCTGGGTTCTGGGCCAGTCCAACACTCCTGGGTTTTGCGGCCCAGTTCTACACTTCCTGGTGTTTCTGGGCCCAGTTCAACACTTCCTGGGTTCTGGGCCCAGTTTCTACCCTTCCTGGGTTTCTGGGCCCAGTTTAACACTTCCTGGGTTTCTGAGCCCAGTTCTACACTTCCTGGGTTTCTGGGCCCAGTTCTACACTTCCTGGGTTTCTGGGGCCCAGTTCTACAACTTCCTGGGTTTCTGGGACCCAGTATGGGGTTCTTCTGGGCCACTGTCTGGCTGGAAGGCAGAAACATCTGTGCTTATGGTTTATTGCAGTCTAAGGACCATCCTTCCTGCGTAGAGTAGTGGGTACAGGTCACCCTGGGGGAGTTTAATAAGGGACGTGTCAGAAGCCATAGAGGCTCGGAAACCTGAACGTTTCTGAAGTCCAAATATGAAAATCCCATTAATATTAAAAACAATAAATTGCTGAGGAGAGCTTGAGATCCAAACCGTGTTCCTTTAGTCACCAATGATCTCTGAGAAAGGGAAGCTAGACTAAACAGGAATGCTAACAATGAAGTCAGTGATAGCCACAATTATTAGCAATTTTTGTTGGTTATTAATGTATTTACATTTGTTCATAAGAAGCAGAAAGTGAAGATATCTATTCAAGACATCAGCTTGTGTTACTATGGTCAGAAGGTCTAGTGGGCCCAGTTGAATTGGTAAGGTCCTCTGTTATAATGAGATTTAAACAGCGAAAAAGACCACAACCTTAATGGACTTTGACCTCAAATCCAGCATTGTAAAATATTTAAATCCTCCCGAATGAGCCCCTACCTAGCCTTAAAACGTAGCCTTAATGTGTCTCGCTGTCACAGCTCACTATTACAAATTCCTCCTCCCATCTCCCTTTTTAGCACACGCTAAAATATGAATGCATTAATTTAAGTAAAGAAAAAATTGATTTTGTGTCGTAACTACATCTGGCATACAAAGACACTTGCATGCACATTGTCCTGTGCTCCACATAGCCTGCATTGGATTCTGTATTGGTCTGTAAGTAACTGTAGATGCTTCTGTGTGCCGAAAGAACATACCTGCTTTTTAAAAATTCACATATTCCAGTACAGTATTCCGGTTTTTTTTGGGGGGGGGGCGATAGAAATGGGGTGGTACCTGTTTTGGTACAAGTCAAGGTACAGAACCTCCTCAGGAAAGTAACCTAAATGTTTTCATCTTTTCTTGATCTGCAGCCATGCTTGCTGTACAGAGATGTTTCTCAGTCTCCTTCCTACTGCTTAGTGGACCTAGGGGAGGGTTGAAATCCTCTGCCCCAAGAAAAAACCTTGAGTCTTTGTGTGCTCCTGAAATGCGGTTGTTTTAAACATTGGGATCACGTTTCTGAGTTTCCAGGGGCTGTCGGTACGGGCACGGCCCTCCACAGTACTCTCTACTCCTGGGTACCGATGGAGGAGATGTATCCAATCTCTCCCTCTCATGCTGCTCTTCCCAGGATGTGGAAAATCTCTGAGGTCGCAATTAGAAGTGCTGAAGGTAAACACAGAGGAATGGAGTTCTCCCTCTCCCTGCGCTGTCGTGCTTACTCTGTGCTTCCTCTGTTTACTGCGTCTGCCGGCACAGCTTTGCCCTTTCAGCACACGGTTAGCGTTTGTAAGATAGATTATATAACAGTGTAACGTCAGGGAACATATCTGCGTAACATTTGATATTCGCAGTTTTTAAGTTCTCGTTTCTATTTCAACACCATAAACAGAAATTTGACCTTGTGCTTATGCAGCAGAATAGTTGAAACTAGCTTAAGAAAGCAGCGGGGAAGCTTCCTTGTACGCTCCTTCAAACGACATGACATGAAAGTAACTCGCAGATGTTTCACATGCAGCACACAGCATTTTCATGAAGACTTACCTGCATGTCAATGTATTACTCATAGGCTTCCGGGTCCCATATTTGAAAGGGTTAAGGAAGGGCGGGGGGGGGGGGGGGGTTGCTAAGAGCAGAGGCAGCAGAAAGGCCTCTATAATAACAGTTTGGGTTGAGCACTGCAGACGATGACCTCTGGGGGGTCAACAAATGCATTTACAGGTCACGGGTGCTCTCCGTCTCCGCGGTTACTTCCACGGGGGCTACGACAGCCGAGCATCTTTCTATGATTGGGTGCTGCCTCTGCAGTTGCAAGCACAATGTGAGATGAGATGGATGGAGGGAGAGACGAGGGAGAGACGAGGGGAGACAAGGGGGAGACGAGGGGGAGACGAGGGGGAGATGAGGAGGGGCGAGGGGCGGGGCGGGGGGTGCAAGATGAGGGGTCATCCATTCCGGAGCTACAGCGCCAGTGCAGAATCAGTAGATCTGGTACACAGATGAGTGTCTTGACCTACAGTAGTCGCCCAGCATTCACCCATGACCAAGCCCCTCACTCCCTGGTCTAATTTGATACTTTACATTGATATTAATGAGCCCTATAAATATGCATATATACTGCACTGTATTAGATGATACGCGTGTTCGTTTCTACAAGCCTTACGTGGCTGTCGTATTACTGCTTGCATGCAGCTGCTAATCCTCCTGTCCTCTGAAGGGATTCACTGCCTCAGAGCTGAGGCTCTCAGGCATGGGCGTACCTAGTCCTATTTTGGGGGGCTGGAGCCCCCCCAAAAGTTTCATTACCCCCCCCCCCCCCCCCAAAAAAAAAATGATTTAAATCAAAATGTGTTAATTTCCCTTCCTAAACCCACTAGATGACACTATTTAAAAGGATATTTTCAAAAATACCACAGGAAAAATACTAGGTTTTATCTAGGGGCTTAGCCCCCCCAAAAAATGGGAACCTAGATTCGCCCCTGCTCTCAGGTCCTCTATCATACTAGATGTGCTGTAGATCTAAAATGCTACTATTGTGACATTTTATCACTTCGATTTCGAAATGCAGCCTACTTGGTTGGTGAATTTCCTGTCCCTTGCAGGGACACAGACTTAAAATGAAAGATGGATTTCTGATAAACTTCCCGTTATTTCCGGAAATTGAATATTGTAAACTCTGGATGGAGAGAACTTTTGTTTCCCTTGCTTGTGTGCAATGATAAATATGTAATGAGGGCAAACACCGCCCCCCCCCCCCCACCACACACACACACACACACACACACCTGCAGGTCCCAGAGATCTGATCATCTTCCTCCTGGCTGATCAGGCTGCTGTTTAATGGGGCCATCACCTTCATGCTCCACATAATGAGCACACCTGTGACATCATCCAAACTTCTTCCTGAGTCTTCTGCGGTGCTGTTTGCTCTGCGGTGTCCAGAGGAGCACAACTGTTGTGTCATACATACTTTTGCGGAGGAGCAACAAAGGGTGAGACAAACTTTCTGGACTTTGGAGTTTTTTTTAACAGACTAAAGGCTGCAGAGTTGCTGTCCGTGGTGCTGATTCCACCTCGAGAACTCGCCTCAGAGCTTGGTACACTGCAACAAACAAGTGTGGGAGAATCTTAAACCCTGACCTGAGCTCAAGTCACATGTTGAGGTATACCCTAACCCTATCCCCTAACCCTATCCCCTAACCATACCCTATCCCCTAACCCTAACCCTATCCCCTAACCATAACCCTATCCCCTAACCCTATCCCCTAACCCTAACCCTATCCCCTAACCATAACCCTATCCCCTAACCCTATCCCCTAACCATAACCCTATCCCCTAACCCTAACCCTATCCCCTAACCCTATCCCCTAACCATAACCCTATCCCCTAACCCTATCCCCTAACCCTATCCCCTAACCATAACCCTATCCCCTAACCCTAACCCTATCCCCTAACCCTATACCCCTAACCCTAACCCAAACCCTATCCCCTATCCCCTAACCCTATCCCCTAACCCTATCCCCTAACCATAACCCTATCCCCTAACCCTAACCCCTAACCATAACCCTATCCCCTAACCCTATCCCCTAACCATAACCCTATCCCCTAACCCTAACCCTATCCCCTAACCCTATCCCCTAACCATAACCCTATCCCCTAACCCTATCCCCTAACCATAACCCTATCCCCTAACCCTATCCCCTAACCCTATCCCCTAACCCTATCCCTAACCCTAACCCTATCCCCTAACCCTATCCCCTAACCCTATCCCCTAACCATAACCCTATCCCCTAACCCTAACCCCTAACCATAACCCTATCCCCTAACCCTATCCCCTAACCCTATCCCCTAACCATAACCCTATCCCCTAACCCTAACCCTATCCCCTAACCATAACCCTATCCCCTAACCCTAACCCTATCCCCTAACCATAACCCTAACCCTATCCCCTAATCATAACCCTAACCCTAACCCTATCCCCTAATCATAACCCTAACCCTAACCCTATCCCCTAATCATAACCCTAACCCTAACCCTATCCCCTAACCATAACCATAACCCTAACCCTAACCCTATCCCCTAATCATAACCCTAACCCTAACCCTATCCCCTAATCATAACCCTAACCCTAACCCTATCCCCTAATCATCACCCTAACCCTATCCCCTAACCATAACCCTAACCCCAACCCTATCCCCTAATCATAACCCTAACCCTATCCCCTAACCCTATCCCCTAATCATAACCCTATCCCCTAACCATAACCCTATCCCCTAACCATAACCCTAACCCTATCCCCTAACCATAACCCTATCCCCTAACCATAACCATAACCCTAACCCTATCCCCTAACCATAACCCTAACCCTAACCCTATCCCCTAATCATAACCCTAACCCTATCCCCTAACCCATAACCCTAACCCTAACCCTATCCCCTAATCATAACCCTAACCCTATCCCCCTAACCATAACCCTAACCCTAACCCTATCCCCTAATCATAACCCTAACCCTATCCCCTAACCCTAACCCTAACCCTATCCCTATCCCCTAACCATAACCCTAACCCTAACCTATCCCCTAATCATAAACCCTAACCCTATCCCCTAACCCTAACCCTAACCCTATCCCCTAACCATAACCCTATCCCCTAACCCTAACCCTATCACCCTAACCCTATCTCCTAATCATAACCCTATCCCCTAACCATAAACCCTATCCCCTAACCCTAACCCTATCCCCTAACCCTATCCCCTAATCATAACCCTATCCCCTAACCCTAACCCTATCCCTAACCATAACCCTATCCCCTAACCATAACCCTATCCCCTAACCATAACCCTATCCCCTAGCCATAACCCTAACCCTAACCCTATCCCCTAATCATAACCCTAACCCTATCCCCTAACCCTAACCCTAACCCTATCCCCTAACCATAACCCTATCCCCTAACCCTAACCCTATCCCCTAACCCTAACCCTATCCCCTAACCATAACCCCTATCCCCTAACCATAACCCTATCCCCTAACCCTAACCCTATCCCCTAACCATAACCCTAACCCTAACCCCTAACCCTAACCCTAGGCTTTATCTGACCTGTTTAGGTGTATGGCTTGAGAGGCTACTGACCTCTGACCTCACCCCCCTTTTCACAGGTCATAGTCTTTATGGACCCTAACTGATTTGAACCAGTTAGGAGTTAATCAATATATCTGTAACCAGAACCAAATGGCTTGTGATGTCATAATCATCTCATTCTTCTTGTCATGATTCATCTGTCTCTGTGTTTGTTGGACTGTTATTTGAGAGCACACCACTGCTATGAGCCCTGACTCCATGCATGAATAAACTTGGCATTATCTCTCTATGGCCTCCTGTGGGCTTTGATCGTCACTGGAACAACACAGTAGGAAAACATTGTTAAAATATAAATAAACAGGCTACCTGCATTGGGTCTGGAATGTTTTTTTTTTCCTGGGAAACCCAGCTGTAACTCAGGGTAATGATGCCAAGTCTCAAGCCATTTGACAGCCGTCAGGTAGGTTTACTGAAGGCAAATGCTTGCTAAGTCCCTCCATAGATCATTAGCTGTGTTGCTCATCTGTGCAAATACATTTAGTCCCTCCGCTGGAATGTTAGATTGTGGAAGCGTTGCATATTTATGATTTGTTCAGCAGATTTGGATTGACAAATAATGCGTGGCTGAGTGTCCCAATGAGTGTGTGGTGTGGTTTGTGGGTGTGGCTAGCTAGCAGCCTCTTAACACATTTTCATGGAAGAGAGGATTATTGATAACAAGTCATGGATATAATGGGTGGGGGTTTCTGCATGGTCAGTGAAGGGGGGGGGCGGGGGTGACAGGGCAGGGGGAGATTGATGAGGGCCACAGGGAGGGGGCAAACACTTCTACTGCTCTACCCAGGAAGCCATGGCCACGGTAAAACTCCTCTAACTGTAATACATCCTGTCAGACAGCTCAGCTACACCCGGAATAAGGAGGGTGTATCGTTAATGAAGCCATTTAGATGTGTCTTTTAACACAGCCTGGTCTAGACATGAAATACACATTCAAAATATGAACATGATTGTTATACGGTATCTGGAACACAGGCAAATATAGGCCATGAAGACCCGTGTTATGAGGTAGAGTTTATATAAGCTCTGTGATCATTGGAATGTATTTTTACAGGCTGTTGTAAATAAACCAATGTGGAGAGTGGCCCTTGGGCAGATGAGCCTTCATAAAATGACAGAATTCTATTACTTTTTTTTTATAAAAGCGACCATGTTTTATGAAGCCAAATCCATCCAATATTATGTCCCAGGTTCATGGCTCGGCATTGGAACCTGGGACTAGCTGACACAATCTTATTACAAAGGGTGCAGCAGCACTGTACAATAACAAGCTGTAGATCTCAGGGCCTTCGACGCGGAAGTCAACCTTTTGTATTTCAGTCGCTTTTTTGCCGCTGTCTGTCTTTTTCATGTCCCCTGTTTTATGTGTTCTTCCTCTAGTGTGGGTATCAGTGGTGAGGAGCTGTGTCCATCTGTGGAGTTTTGCAGGGATTGTATGGATTATTCTGGGTCTCAGAGGTACTTTGTTCACAACAACAAGACAAATGGAGCGTTCCACACTTGAACCCACCTGAGTTTTCCTGTTCAGCTGAGTTTCCTCGCTCGCGGTGCACACGGTGTTACACAGCAGAGAGAAGGGGGCCGCTTCGTGGGAACAACTCTGTTTTCAACCTGACGTTTGGCTGAGCGTGTGATTTGATTTACTCCTGGACCCAGATGATGCACTACTCATTATTTGTCAACACAGCAGAGCCTTGCCTTACTTATTAATGAGTGGATCATGCTTTATCAGGCTCACACTGTCACAACACTTCATCTGGGACTGGAAAGGAGCCATGCACTGCTACCTTTGACAAAACACTCTCAAGCTAAAACACAGGAAAACAAACTCTCACCAGGGTATGTTCTACTTGATTTATGTATGGCTCCAGACTCACCTCTATCCTAGTAGAAGGGAAATGACTGAGGTTAGTAACGGCAATAGAATTCTATCATCCGTGCCGGATTAGCTGTGTACCATCGGCCTTGGGCATTCTGAAGCAGGCTGTCTCTAATATGGCTGCAGAGCTGTGTCTGCTGTATCAATCAGGTTTGGCCTGCTCACCCATCACCATCTATCAGCTGTAGATGTGTATTTACAGGGCGTCCCGGTTGATGATTTCAGTCACCCACAGTTATCAGCACCTCACCAGTGAGGGCGGTCATGCCAAACCACCCTGCAGCCTGCCAGAAGACTGATCAATGGTCGCTTGCTGCCCACAATGAGAGGCCTGGTTATTTTAGGCTTTTCTCCTGTACCCCCAGGTCTCCTGTACCCCCCAGGTCTCCTGTACCCCCAGGTCTCCTGTACCCCCCAGGTCCCACCTGCAGTTAGCGCCGTCAGATGTGTATGTCATTGTTTCTAGGGGCGCTTGTCTGTGCCCAGTCCCTGCCCTGCCCTGCCCTGCTTGGGATTGTGTCCAGTGAATCTCCAGATTAACTTTAGGACTCTGCTCTAAGGTCTCAGAGATGGATGCCCCCTGATCTTATTTTCAGGCTTTCCTCCAGATACTCAGTTTAATGCCTTTGTGTACGTTTTTCCTTCAATGGGAAGAAATGGTCAATGGCCGTTTCTGTGTCATTCCCCTCCCTGAAAACACATTCACTCGCACTGCCTTTTCCTGTCTCCTCGTTAAAGCACAGCTGGTTATGTATAGTGCATAATGACAACACACACACACGTTTCTGCTTTAAGACTATAAAACGGAGTGTATGATCAACTACAGATGATATGTTGCAACATCCTGACTCGAGTGATCAAAGACAAGCTAATTGGCTCTCCCTAAGGAAGTTATCCGAGAGAACAGATCTAGCTTGAAAAAGTTGAGAACACTGGAAATAAGTTGTTTCAAAACCTGCAACGTCAACGGAGAGCTTGGTATCTGTCACTCCAACTAGCAAACGAACCTGGCTAGGAAATCACAGACAAATCCATAATTCATGTTCAGCCTTTATGTCTGAGGATCAAATAGGCAAAACAGCCGTGTTCTTTTCAGACAATCTTTTCATCATGTCAGAGAAGGGAACATTCAAGTCCACACCATGGGCAACTTTGCTTAGGCCTAGCTTTAAATAGCCTTTTTAGTTTTCTCTCATGGTGGGCCAGAAGTGGATCCAACACAGCCAATCACATCAGGGCGGCTGGTTGCTGAGTCATAATGAGGCTTAATGGGTCTAAATGCCACTGAGCAAGTGCAACCGGAGGAGACTTTTTGCCAGGACGTGCTACCTGTCAAGGTGGTAATAGTTGACTGGCACATGCAGTCTGCCACAGGAGTAGGGTAATTACATGGGCAGCCCTTATCTCTAATGAACACTCACAGACGCTTTAAAAGCCTTCGCGTCTGACGTGGATTCTTTTCCCCGCTGGTACTCTCTTAGCGTTGAGCCTGCTGTGTGTGTGTGTGTGTGTGTGTGTGTGTGTGCCCTCTCTCCTTTAAGGTGCTGCAGGGTTACTACAGCCTCTCAGAGCATGCGCTGCCAGCTTCTGCTGTTGGAAAACAGCTGATTTGCCGAGTTTGATTTTTGACAGTTGGAAAAGAAAACCCGAAGGCAGGGAGAGGCCTGAGGACTGTTAACGATGAGCTGACTGTGGTTCACCTCCGACATGTTCAGAGACCTTCCTATTGTTTATTAGTGACCCAAACCTCCACTCTACTGCCTGTTTATTACACGGCTGTTCTTACAGTAATGCTGTAGAATGAACCCTTTCGTAGCACTCCGCAAGTAGTCCGGTAACTTTTCAACCTCAGCGTACTCCGTTGCTTAGCGACGTCAGCTGATTTGAAGCCTAAAGAATGTTCAACGTCTATGAAGTTCAACGTCTTTGGCGAACTATTTCTCTGCTGATCAACACTACGAATGGTAACAAATAAATTGTAAAAAGACACACTGTGTTAAGTTATTTTTTCCGCAAGTAGCCGTGTAATAAGCGGGATAATGTATAGAACGCCGGTCTCCCGATAATGACCGGTGTTCTATACATTATCCCTTACTTATCAGAAACCATTTAAGATTCAGAATTGTAGTTGCGTGCCACGGCATTTGCTCCAAGTGTCTGGAAGTGTTGTTCTGACTGACACTGATAACTTGCTCAGTAAGTGTGAGAGGGTTCTCCCAGATCAACTGTCATTAACATGTAGACACGGAGGATTTGACCTGACGGTTTTATCAGTCACATCTCACACTATTGATTCCAGCCAGTGATTGTCCTCTCACTGTCTCTTCCTTTATTTCTCCTGTCTGTCCTCGTGAAAAGCCAACTGGATAAGCTCTGCGTGCTTCGGAGACACTTTAACCATCACATTTTCAAAACCATATTAGAATACCGCTTGAACATCAACAACAAACACAAACAATGGCATCTGCACGAGCTCTGATTGGCCACATTGATGTGTCAAGTGTTAAATTCCATTACCTAAGAAGCATAAATCACTCCACCACGATGGATGCAACAAAAGAAGGCTGGGAATATGAAGGATAGGAATGGAATGATTATGGAGTTTCACAGTCTGCCTATCTCTCTGAGACAGACTGCAATGTGTGTGTCTGTGTGTGCATACGCCAGTGGGTGTGCCTGTGTGTGTGTGTGTGTGTGTGTGTGTGTGTGTGTGTGTGTGTGTGTGTGTGTGTGTGTGTGCAGCATTCACAGATGTGCTGTTGCCAGCCAACGTGAGATGGAGAGTGAGAGAGAAAAAGCGAGAGGAGAGAGAGAGAGAGCGAGGGAGAGCCAGAGCGAGAAACACAGAGAGAGAGGAGAGCGAGAGACACAGACACAGAGAGAGAGAGAGAGAGAGAGAGAGAGAGAGAGAGAGAGAGAGAGAGAGAGCCAGAGCGAGGGAGAGCCAGAGCGAGAGCGAGAGACACAGAGAGAGAGAGAGAGAGAGAGAGAGAGAGAGAGAGAGAGAGAGAGAGAGAGAGAGAGAGAGAGAGAGAGAGAGAGAGAGCGAGAGACACAGAGAGAGAGAGAGAGAGAGAGAGAGAGAGAGAGAGAGAGAGAGAGAGAGAGAGAGAGAGAGTGTGTCCTGTGTTTCCACTCACTGACGACTCTGGCTCTTTCCTCCATGGCATGGTGACAGGCATGGTGACAGGGCAGCTGTCACTTGATTGACTCCACAGCCTGTGGTAATGACTGTCAGGGGCTTTAACACCAGAGGAAGTAAGCTTGTGACAGACACGTCCCTGATCCTGTTCTGAAGTATACAAACGTCCCACACATCTGATGGGCTGTGTCCTAACACACAACAGGACACTGCAAGACTTATGTTTGTGGCTGTGACACATTTCCTTTACCTGCTAATTTTTGTTGTTTCTAGAGAACTATCTTTTGGGTTGGTTGAACTTGATGATTGTTGTAATGGTGCCATTTAGACCCCGTTGCTTAAATTGTACAAGGGGTGTTTACTTATCGTAGTGTAGTTTAGTTGGACTTACAGAAACAGGTGATTCATGTGTTTTTTTCCTGCTTGCGTTCCTATTATTATGCTCATCAGGCTGGGTTTTTTTTTTCAGAAACCGTTCGGCAAGCCTCACAGGACAAGTGGAAGTTCAGGCCACTTAACTCTTTATGACGCACAGCAGGTAATTGCCTGTCGTTATACGTCTCCTACCAGTCTGGACACCAACGTTTTACTGGCAGTATAAAGACCTCAGTCACACGTTTGTGTGCGTGTGTGTACATACTGTATGTGTGTGTGTGTGTGTGTGTGGTGGCTCTAGAAGTAACAGCTGATGAGGTGGGCCTGGTGGTGGTGGTCTCTGTCTGGCCGTGCTCTGGGGTCTGCTTGAAGGCTGTCAGTTTTATAAGTGACCTTGAACAGAGTGCAGCCCAGTAATTTATGACAAATAATGTTCTAAGGAGACCCATTTCCAAGATTCACTGTCATTTTGCACTAAACGATCACTCTGCCTCGAAAGACAATCTACACTCCTGACAGGGCAATCCCATAAAAAATATTGCCTGGCCACCTAGGTGTCCTATCCAATTATGTGGAGTAGAAATTAATATTTTTAAAAGCTGCTAGTTTTTGAAAGGTTATTGCAATTTATTCTAGCAGTATCCAAGGCACATTATGATCTATCGGCTGAAGGCATCATTAGTGTCTGTGTGAACGCCTGTTTTTCAGACACATCGCCAACTCATTGAAGTAATAGTCCGAATATTCAAATCTAATTTCAGTCTGTCTCAGCACACTAATGTCCAGACACGATGAGAATCACCCGCCTGAAATCTTTAGCTATATAAGTAGCCTTCATCAGAGCATGTAGGAACAGCAGTCCAATCTTGTGTTAGGGTAGTACATGTATGGTCTTGTTAGAGAGCTTGGAACGGATGATTTACGACTTGTGTTGCTGTGCAGAGGTCTCTGGTCTGACACGAGCTCTGCGTGTGCAGCTAAGCAGCTCTAGCTTGGATAAATCCGGAAACTTCTCACCCATTAATAATTAGAGAGCGACGCTCAAGGACATCTGTTACCTGGGGCTGTTATCAGCACATAAATACAGCAACTTGATGCAGGAGGGCTAAAAGAGGATTCACGTGGTGACACTGCAGTTTTTCACCCAACCTTTCCTCGTCTCTTTCCAGGCCCACTGCCAGGTCATGTTATAAATTAGCGGATTAGCATTTGGGCCCTGATAAAAAAACAGGCCTGTATTCAAACCAGTAGGCATCCCTCACAGCTGCAAAGGAGGGATAAGGATTTAGTGGACGCCAAAGCTGTTTGTCATTATTAATTGTTTGACTGCTGGATGCACAAAAGGGATTCAGACAAATTAACAAACACAACTTGGAGACCAACAGGGAGTGCGCATAGGCTGGCTGGTCTGCTAAACAGGCTGTGTGGTGCTGTTAGCAGAGAGACAGAGAAGACAGATACTGTATTGGAGGTTGTCTCATCGGCACCTCTGGGAACATTGCTTCATATTGAGTCAGGTGGCTGAGCGGTGAGGGAGTCGGGCTAGTAATCAGAAGGTTGCCAGTTCGATTCCCGGCTGTGTCAAATGACGTTGTGTCCTTGGGCAAGGCACTTCACCCTACTTGCTTCGGGGGGAATGTCCCTGTACTTACTGTAAGTCGCTCTGGATAAGAGTGTCTGCTAAATGACTAAATGTAAATGTAAATGTAATGTAATATTGGGAGGCACCAGATCAGCAGATCTAATATTGGACCCCATAAAACACGGCTTCCTTCTGGGTATCAGAGCAGCTGAACGTGGGGATGGGGAATCTGTCCGATTAATCTTGGAAATGCTGCTGATAGTAACGACTCTGAATGGTGCTTCTACATTAGTAAGCATTTTGTTTCCCAGGCATTAGCAGGAAAGACATCTTTGTTGAGCTGGAGATTCATTCCTCAGACATCCACGGTGCTTTGGTGGTTTTAAGACCAGAATCACCATCCTCATGTCCTGGTGATAGAGGAGGGTGCTCACTCTGGCGCACACACCCTCATGCACACACTCTCACCCATGCCCTCACACACACAACCAGCCACAGACAGGCATGTACGCACACATTTACGCAAGCACAAGCAAACACACACACATCTTCACAGGCGCCACATGCACATACTGCCCTTACACACACACACACACACACACACACACACACACACACACACACACACACACACACACACACACACACACACACAACACAAATACACACAACACATACACACACACACACACACACACACATACACAGACACACACATCCGCACACCCTGCACTTCAGAGAGTCTTATCTGTGCTGCTCCTCACCACTACCCCTGCAGATAACCCTGTTCTCCTGGAGACGAGAACCTGGCGACGGGACAACGTTCTCAGGAACCCCATTGGTCCCTCACATTAAAGAGGGAAGAGAGGTGTGCTTGGGGAGAGAGAGGGAAGAGAGGTGTGCTTGGGGATTGACGTGTTTACCACCCCAGGGCAAACCCTGCCTCTGCAGATGCTTCTGTGCTCCACATTCAATTACATATAATGGTATTGTACAGGGAGATAGTGCAGCAGAGAGAGAGAGAGAGAGAGAGAGAGAGAGAGAGAGAGAGAGAGAGAGAGAGAGAGAGAGAGAGAGAGAGAGAGAGAGAGAGAGAGGAAAACATCTAAGGCAGCAGAAATCAACACTTCTCCACAGAATAGCATGCGGGTGGATGGTTATCTTCCTTCAGAATAAAAAAAAAAAATGGTGATCTAGTTACAATACCGGCTGTGTCTGCTCCATGTTTGGCAGGTTCTATTGGGCTTCTCAAAACACGAGGACTGGGTTCATAATCAAGAGAGGTGTTAGACGCAGCGAGTTCACAAGCACGGCAATCTGTTGCAGGCAGAGCTGTCTCTTTTTCAATTATTAAAATGAATCTACTTGTGTGCATATTTGCATAAGTTAAATGAATATTTGTTCTGCGTCACTTGGCAAACACATTCCTGTCTTTAACAGTGTAAACTGAGTTATAGGCAGTTTGTGTGTGTGTGTGTGTGTCATATGGGAGAAGCCAGTTCCCACAATCCCAGTGTGTAACAAAGAACCTATAATCAGGGCCTATTTTCAGAACCTCCATACATACAGTCCAGTACAGGACCTCATACTTCACTCTCCCCCTTTTAATGCTCGAATCGTGCCCATGCTCACTATTCTGAGAGATTGAAATTCTGTGCATCTCAGCCTTCCCTCCAGGGAATTTGACCCCATGAACACCCTGACCCAGGGTCAGATAGGAGTGCTGTAATCACAACACACACTGCCTCCCAGCCCCAGCCCAGCCCTCTGGCCTTCTGCTCTGCCTGAGGAAATGGAGAGAACCAGCATATGATTCCTATTGATTGTTATGAAGCTCCCCTTCAAAATTGATGTCATAATATTCTCGAGATGGAGTCTCATTGCATCGGTCTACATGGAATAAATTACACTGGGGCTTAAAGCAGATAATCAATACGTAATATAAAGAGAAAGGATCTTTGCATGAAAGAAGGCAGGGCGTGATCTCAGGTCTGCATTCCTCCCAGACCTGTGTTGTTCCAGAGCCACTCCTCTCCTTACGTCTGGCAGGGTGGCAGAGAGCCACTCCTCTCCTTACACCTGGCAGGGTGGCAGAGAGTCACTCCTCTCCTTACACCTGGCAGGGTGGCAGAGAGTCACTCCTCTCCTTACGCCTGGCAGGGTGGCAGAGAGTCACTCCCCTCCTTACGCCTGGCAGGGTGGCAGAGAGTCACTCCTCTCCTTACACCTGGCAGGGTGGCAGAGAGTCACTCCTCTCCTTACACCTGGCAGGGTGGCAGAGAGTCACTCCTCTCCTTACACCTGGCAGGGTGGCAGAGAGTCACTCCTCTCCTTACACCTGGCAGGGTGGCAGAGAGTCACTCCTCTCCTTACACCTGGCAGGGTGGCAGAGAGTCACTCCTCTCCTTACACCTGGCAGGGTGGCAGAGAGTCACTCCTCTCCTTACGCCTGGCAGGGTGGCAGAGAGGTGACACGTGTCCTGCCTCCAAATTGCTACTCTGGAAATGGAAGCAACCAGTAATGTGTAGGTTGGGTACTCCAGGTATAGAATTAGTGGTTTGTTTACTGTTTTACGTCACACATAATTATGTTTAAAAAAAGTTTTTCCAGTGTATTCAGACAGCTGTGTGGGTTTGAAATGTTTCAGTCAGGGGAGCTGGATTTATTATGATTATGTTATCGGAGTCTTACTGGTGCTGTGATAAACATGAGTCATTTCTCCCAAACTTCCTAGCAGAGCGCTTGTGTTTATGCTAATGTTCAATGTTACACTGATGGGTTGTTTAATATTTGTCTTCTGGGGAGTTTTAACAAAGCTCCCTGTGTTTGTGGTGACTGCCTGTACATCTATCATGCACAGTGGAGGTGAATGAGACTTTACCTGAGAGAGAGATAAACAGATGGGTTAGTGATTTAATTCCCTCACATTACAATGATGTATTATTTTACTGTTTACCAAATTAAAAAGGCATCCTCAGCTAAGTTGCTGTCTGTGTTTAATTAAGCCGACAGTCTCTTCATTATTGAAATTCAGAATGATCTGACATTAATTAGGTTTGACGGAAGATAAAATGAAATTTTGTTTTGTGTCAGGGACAACAGTGAACTATAAGTGAGGTTAGCAGTTGTGGGGGCCTCAGGCAGGTTGCTGTGTTGAAGTTAGCAGTCGCGAGGGCCTCAGGCAGGTTGCTCTGGTGAGGTTAGCAGTCGCGAGGGCCTCAGGCAGGTTGCTCTGGTGAGGTTAGCAGTCGCGAGGGCCTCAGGCAGGTTGCTGTGGTGAGGTTAGCAGTCGCGAGGGCCTCAGGCAGGTTGCTCTGGTGAGGTTAGCAGTCGCGAGGGCCTCAGGCAGGTTGCTCTGGTGAGGTTAGCAGTCGCGAGGGCCTCAGGCAGGTTGCTCTGGTGAGGTTAGCAGTCGTGAGGGCCTCAGGCAGGTTGCTCTGGTGAGGTTAGCAGTCGCGAGGGCCTCAGGCAGGTTGCTGTAGTGAGGTTAGCAGTCGTGAGGGCCTCAGGCAGGTTGCTCTGGTGAGGTTAGCAGTCGTGAGGGCCTCAGGCAGGTTGCTCTGGTGAGGTTAGCAGTCGTGAGGGCCTCAGGCAGGTTGCTGTGTTGAGGTTAGCAGTCGCGAGGGCCTCAGGCAGGTTGCTGTGGTGAGGTTAGCAGTCGTGAGGGCCTCAGGCAGGTTGCTCTGGTGAGGTTAGCAGTCGCGAGGGCCTCAGGCAGGTTGCTGTGGTGAGGTTAGCAGTCGCGAGGGCCTCAGGCAGGTTGCTGTGTTGAGGTTAGCAGTCGCGAGGGCCTCAGGCAGGTTGCTGTGGTGAGGTTAGCAGTCGTGAGGGCCTCAGGCAGGTTGCTCTGGTGAGGTTAGCAGTCGCGAGGGCCTCAGGCAGGTTGCTCTGGTGAGGTTAGCAGTCGCGAGGGCCTCAGGCAGGTTGCTGTGTTGAAGTTAGCAGTCGTGAGAGCCTCAGCCAGGTTGCTCTGGTGAGGTTAGCAGTCGCGAGGGCCTCAGGCAGGTTGCTGTAGTGAGGTTAGCAGTCGTGAGGGCCTCAGGCAGGTTGCTGTGGTGAGGTTAGCAGTCGCGAGGGCCTCAGGCAGGTTGCTCTGGTGAGGTTAGCAGTCGTGAGGGCCTCAGGCAGGTTGCTGTGTTGAAGTTAGCAGTCGTGAGAGCCTCAGCCAGGTTGCTCTGGTGAGGTTAGCAGTCGTGAGGGCCTCAGGCAGGTTGCTGTGTTGAAGTTAGCAGTCGTGAGGGCCTCAGGCAGGTTGCTGTGGTGAGGTTAGCAGTCGCGAGGGCCTCAGGCAGGTTGCTGTGGTGAGGTTAGCAGTCGCGAGGGCCTCAGGCAGGTTGCTCTGGTGAGGTTAGCAGTCGTGAGGGCCTCAGGCAGGTTGCTCTGGTGAGGTTAGCAATCGTGAGGGCCTCAGGAAGTTGCTGTGGTGAGGTTAGCAGTCGCGAGGGCCTCAGGCAGGTTGCTGTGGTGAGGTTAGCAGTCGTGAGGGCCTCAGGCAGGTTGCTCTGGTGAGGTTAGCAGTCGTGAGGGCCTCAGGCAGGTTGCTGTGGTGAATGTTTTTACTTCCTCTTGTTGTCCTTGGTTGTGACTTTGTCTCATTCACTTGTCAACAGTTCAACTGAGAGGGTGAGATAGCTGGCAAAACCTGCTGGCTTGGCACACACACTGAGTGGGGGAGCAGTCTGGGGTGTGGGGTGGCAGAACACTAAATCTTCCTCACAGTCATTCATCAATCTGCCTATGTTCTCTCTCTCTCTCTCTCTCTCTCTCTCTCTCTCTCTCTCTCTCTCTCTCTCTCTCTCTCTCTCTCTCTCTCTCTCTCTCTCTCTCTCTCTCTCTCTCTCTCTCTCACTCTCACTCTACCCCCCCCCCCCCCCCCGCCCCATTCTTAGTTTAGGCTGAGAAACGTCCTTGTTTACACACTTCCTGTACCACATGATTAATCCCAGCTCTCATATCCCTTGATGTCAGTCCCTCTGCTTTATAGGGTTATTTTAAGATGAAGTGACAGACCTGCACTAAAATATCACCAAATTAAGACCCGCGGGCATGTGTAAACAATAAAAAATATGTATCAATATCATAAATTAGACTGTGGAGGATATCAAGATGGACTGTTAACTCTTTATTGACTAGTACGGTAGCATGGCAGTTCACAAAAACAATGTGTGTACTGTTGTGGATATAGAGGAGATGGGACGGGAACAGAGAAGCACTATAGAGTAGAGTCCTCATCAAGTACTCATCAATGATGCAAACTTTTTATTATTTCACAACTCTTTTTAGCAAATCTTTTTTAAACGTTTCGACTAAAGGTGATAAAATATTTTCTTTCTTTTTTTCAATATTTTTTTTATTATAATAACTTTGGAAACGTTTTTTCTTTTAAATACATTTTAAGCACAGTAACATTGTATTTTTACTTTACCAATGCTTCACCACAATTACAGAATCCACCCCTAGCTCAATGTAAATTCAAAGGTTTCATTTCAGTTTCAAGCAGGCTTCTGTTGTCACTTGAAAGCTTAAAGACGGGATAACTTGTTCTACTTGTAGAAAGAGAGAGACAGATGAGAGGGGGAGGAAGGCAGCTTCTCCCACTGGAGTCTCTTCCAGCGCCTGGGCCCTGCAACCCTGCAGACAGCTGGAGAACTCTCCACTGGGCGCCGTGGCAACCCAACGCTTACAGCCCCAGTTATGGATGTGACTCACCTGCATATGCATGAAGTTCATTTCGTAAGAGTGTGTGGAAGCTGTGGAAAGAACGCAAGATAAGCTCCATCTCTGTCACACACACACACACACCTATACCGTATATAGAAACACTCACATTGCACACACGTACACAAATACATTTTTGGGCTCGGCTCTGAAATCCCATTCCAACAGTTCAAGCATGTTTAAATTATCACCCGTCATCCAGGATTTAGCCCCCAACTGAAGGGGCTGGAATTTAAATTCTTAGACGGAGCAGTGAAATGTTTCTCTCTTTATATACCTCCCCATACTTGATAGAGCAGAGGCATGTGTGTGAGGAAGGTTGCCTCCATTTTCCTCCCTTTGAAATTGAGGGAAGGGGGAGTCAGATGGCTGAGCGGTGAGGGAATCGGGCTAGTAATCTGAAGGTTGCCAGTTCGATTCCCAGTCGTGCAAAATTACGTTGTGTCCTTGGGCAAGGCACTTCAGAGCGTCTGCTAAATGACTAAATGTAAATGTAATATATACCAGTTTACCCAGAATGCTCAGCACAATGAGAGGGAGGATAGGTATTTAAAAAAAGTCACTAAGCGTTGCTAAGGAACCTGACAGATGAGACAAAATTATTAAAAAAAGACCCTAAAAACAGACGGCATCATTTCAGAAAAGTTAAACTGATTTGTTGTACAGTAAAGCCTAAAGACTTTCTCATCTTCCATTCTCAGGATTATTATACAAGCTGCTGTGC